>OV651817.1:42536432-42557467 GCA_927349885.1 Psylliodes chrysocephalus
TAGATTGTAGAATTCAAGTTGACGTCGCATACACAGATTTTAGTTAAGCGTTTGATAAGGTGTCTCACAAACAATTACTTCTGAAACTGAGAAAATTTGGTGTTTCAAAGAGTATGCAATCACTGTTAAAGTCTTTTTTAACTAATCAACAGTTATTTGTTGAAAACGAGAGTGACAAATCTTTCAATTTCTTATCAACGTCAGGGGTTCTTCAGGGCTCGAATTTGTACCCATTATTTTTTGTTATTTTTATTAATGATATCTGTCATTGTATCAACTCTAAGAAACTTTTATTTGCAGACGATAATGAAAATTTATAGGGATTGCTTACTCCTGAAAACGACCTTGTCGACTTACATAACTGGTGAATCGTAAATAAACTATCGTTGAATACTAACAAATGCAAAGTTCTGTCCATTTTCAAGAAAGTAAACACTGTCTAATATGATTATCAATTAGATAATCTTGTTATTCCCCGGATATATAATTACAGAGATTTAGGTTTCTAATTTGATAGCAAACTGACTTTTTTGGAAAACATTGAAAACACTGTACAAAGTACAACAAAAATCTTGGGTTTTCTAATTAGAAACTGTAAAAAGTTTAAATCTTTAGAAATCTCTGTTTATTTTTCACTAGTTCGTAGCAAACTGGAGTATTGCAGTTGTATTTGGAATACTAATCATTTAAAGTACATAAGTGCATTAGAATCTATCCAAAGAAAATTTTTAAAATTTATTTACTTTAAAAAACATGGCCGTTATCCTATTCGTCACTATGACTATAATTTATTGATAGAAGAATTCAGTTTTGAGAGTCTGAGAAAAAGAAATAGCAGATTTGATATTCATCTATAAATTAATTAATAATTCTATAGATTCATCTTCTCTGCTGTCTCAATTTACTTTTCATATTCCACGTATTACGTCAAGGTCAAATATTACATTTCATATTCAAGTGCCAAATTCACAACATCACTTTGACAGCCCTTTAACTACAATGTGTAGAAGTGCCAATCAGTATCTGTTGATATAATTTTTCTAAAATTTTACCAATTTAGAGAGCAATGTTACAGATTGTATCAAATTAGGTAATTAAGTAAGTATTCTCAAACTTTGTATTTTTAGATATATTATGTACTCCTGTAATTGGGCTGATAAAGCTTGTTGGATGTATTAATAAATAAATAATGTTTAATTCTACCAAATAATTGACTAAGGGTAAAAAGCGGAACTAAAAATGTTGACAAAAAATTTAAGTACTAACATACTTGTAAAGTTGTTAATAAAACTTGATAAGAATAAAAAATCCGTGCTTTTCTGATGATTTTCGTAACAGTTTTTTCTCTAAATTTTTCATAATATACGACATAGGGTTGCTAACATATGGAAAAAGAAAACGCTGTTACAGATCATTTATCAGAAAACATTTAAATAATAGTTATTTATGTACCAAGTCAGCAAAGTGATTCTTTATCGAAGTAGTCTGAGAACCAAGCGGGGCGAGTAATAGGCGAGTTCGGTAAAGACACTTTGCTGACGTGGTCCATACAAACTTTTATCGCTAACCGTAAATATTTATAAGTAATAAAAAAGAAGATGTTAAAACATCATATTTTAGCATGGCAAAGTAAACCAACAGAAAAATAACAGCAAATACAAATCCAATCAGTTACAGACTACTTCTGTCAGTCGGCCATAATTATGTTGAAAAATATTAACGGCAGATAAAATATTTGATTTTTAAAGTAAGCTGTAGTGTTTGTTTACTTCCGCAAATTGCTATGGTAAGCTAAATTGACGGTTGGTGATAAATCAAATATTCTGCATGAAAAATATACGCTTCGGCCCTAGAGTGAATTTTCAGGTGGGGGCATGTTAATATAAAGCATATTTTTACTTTCCTATCTGTATACAGATATAAGGAAATTATAGGAATCATGATTTTTTCGACCTCGAGTTTTCGACGGATTTTTACGTTTTGAGGTCCCCTGAATCCGTTTTGACTATTTTCGCGATGATGTCTGTGTGTGTGTGTGTGTGTGTGTGTGAGTGCGTGCGTGCGTGCGTGTGTGCGTGTGTGTGTGTGTGTGTGTGAGTGCGTGCGTGCGTGCGTGTGTGCGTGTGTGTGTGTGTGTGTGTGGGTTTGTGCGTGTGGGTGTGCGTGTGCGTGTTTGTGTGCGTGTTTGTGTGCGTGTGCGTGCGTGCGTGCGTGTGTGTGTGTGTATGTGTGTGTGTATGTGTGTGTGTGTATGTGTGTGTGTGTATGTGTGTGTGTATGTGTGTGTGTATGTGTGTGTGTATGTGTGTGTGCATGTGTGTGTGTGTGTGTGTGTGTGTGTGTGTGTGTGTGTGTGTGTGTGTGTGTGTGTGTGTGTGTGTGTGTGTGTGTGTGTGTGTGTGTGTGTGTGTGTGTGTGTGTGTGTGTGTGTGTGTGTGTGTGTGTGTGTGTGTGTGTGTGTGTGTGTGTGTGTGTGTGTGTGTGTGTGTGTGTGTGTGTGTGTGTGTGTGTGTGTGTGTGTGTGTGTGTGTGTGTGTGTGTGTGTGTGTGTGTGTGTGTGTGTGTGTGTGTGTGTGTGTGTGTGTGTGTGTGTGTGTGTGTGTGTGTCTGTAGGTCGCATAACTCATAAACCGATACACAGAAAAACAAATTTTAAACTTAAGCTTTGTTTTAGCGTCCAATGAGCTGATTAGATTTTGGGCAGAGTCGGAACATCTGGGGGGGGGGTACTTTATGGGTGGTCATTTTTATATTTTATGGAATATATCTGTTATTTACGTTTCTAATATAATTATCTATAATTTTTGTTTTATGCAAAATTTTCCTAAAATGTACCGTATTCGAGATATTTGAGAAAATGTGCAAATTTCGAATTATGAAGAAAACTCAAAAACGGATAAAGAAAAAAACATTAAATTTTAAACTTAAGTTTTATTTTGGCCTGACGTGAAAAGATTAAATTTTGGAGAAAGTCGGAACATCTGGAGGTTACTTTATGGGAGGCCGTTTTTATATTTTATGGAATATGTCTCTTATCTATATTTGGAGAAGAAAATTGTTTAAATAAAAGTTACTTTTAATATTATTATCTATAATTTTTGCTTTATGTCAAAATTTCCTGAAATGGTCCGTATTGGAGAAATTTGACAAAATGTGCAAAATTCTGATTTTTATGAAAATTGTTGAACTAAAAGTTGTTTGCGATATCGATCTCTATAATTTTTGTTTTTAAATGACTTTTCTAAAATGGACCGTAATGGAAAAATTTGGAGGAAAAGTGCTAAATTTAAATTTTTCAGTATTTTCGTTTTCAATGAATATCTATAGAAAAATGTTTCGAGGTAGATGTATGTGGAAAATGTATATATTTAGTTTATCCTCTAAACATTTTTAGAGATGCTGCAATAGGTTAATTAGATAGGAAAGTCATGTGTTGGACACATCAGATTTTTTTCTTAAATAAAAGTAGGGTGACCCTAATTTTTTTTAGATCCATTGCTTTTTCGCTATTTAACTAAAAGATAAACATAAGTCATGTAGAAACTACTAAAGGACCTTTTTTAGCTTCCCAAGTCTTAGTATGGTCATTTGTAACCTAAAACGAAAGGCTCACATGCCCCTTGGAGTCGCTCTTGTGATTATGAAATATTTAAAACTTGTGCTTAATGATTATCTCGATATACAGGGATTCTTGAAAACCAAAAACTTGTTCGGATCCAAATGTCATCCAAAGAAAAATTTTAGATTTTTCAAATTGAAACACCTGTCATTAATGAGTTTTATTCATATGGGTTTTAGTTTATTTGAAAATTATGCCTAAATATTGTCAAAAAAATTAATTTATAAAATCAAAACTAGTTAATGTAAGTTAAGAAATGAATGTAACTAGAAAAAAAAACGCATAAAAAGTTGTTTATTTTTAAAAATCTATAAATTACGAAAAAAAAAAAATATAGAAAAAACAGACAAAAATTAAGTAAACAAAAATTATTAGTCAATACAAATTTTGCTAATAGGAACTAGATGTAAGAGAAAATTATTATAAAATCAGAAGAAGAACTAACAACGATAAAGATAGGCGAATAGATGTAAGTAAAATCCGCACTCATAGAACCCCAAACAAGCCAGCAAATCTTGACAAAGTTTACTTTAATACCCTGCAAGCCATTATTTGAAGCAAAATGCGAAATTTTATAAAAGTTGCCTCCATTTTCTCTACTCATGAGGTGTTGTTTTCAGCCCTATTAAAATGGATCCAAGTAGACCGTAAATGGATCAACAAATTGCGTTTATGAAATCAGTTACGAAATGCCATAGTTTATGTAACGAGTGAACATTTGCGGGACGAGTAGAGCTAGCCCAAGTTACATTTTTAGATTTATCAAAGTATACAAGGTAACCATAAAACCCTTTTTTAAGACACTCATAAAACGTCTGAATCCGCGAGATAGCCTTAGGGCTGCTATAAATTTGCTTTAAGAGTAAAATGGAGAATCCCATAACGGCTTTTAGGAGTATTTTTAAAACAATATCTTAAAACTAATTAGACCTAAGACAAAGTTCGTAAGAATATATTAAGAATTTTATTAAACCATTTTTAAATCTTTTTTAAGATTATTTAAATAAGTGTGGTAGACATAAAAGCTTTATAAAACTAATCATTTTAAAGAAAATTTAACTGTTTTTGCTATATTCTGTTTTATCATACTCTCTCACAAAATGATTTTGTATGTGTATGTTTAATTTGTTTAGTTAAACTTGTTATTTCTTCAATTTTCAAACACACACCAAAGTACTGTTAAAAGTAGGCAAGGTGGGTCGTAATTAATGATGGGCCTTACAATATATGAAATATACGTAAAAAAAGGATTATTATATGGATTCTAATCTATTAACCGAAAGTTATTTAATAGAAAATAACATTGTAAATATCGTATATTAGCACTATAAAATGATTACATTTGTCTTCGATATGTTTTTAATATAAAATATCACATTGTGCATTTTTCAAATTATTTCATTTAAGTGACTATTTAACCGCCAATATAAATCCTATTGCAGATTTGTCTTTACTTGTAATCGTCAGAAAACTATTTTCAAATGCGCATACTACCTACTGGACTATCAGAAACAAACTTTGTGTTTAATCATGCATTACTTTATGCGAGGCAAGAGTTGTATAACATTATATCATAGTATATTACAATATAAATTACATTTATATAACCTAAATGGAATTAACTATAGATATATTTGACAAATTTGACATTATCTGGTTAAACGCAGTAAATGCAATCATTAATAAAAAATCTACTATCATTGGCACACTGTTGTCATTGGCACACTTGCCATTGACACACTATCACTGTCTTTAGGGCACAAAATACGTCATTACTAAAATCGAAAGATTTCAGCATTATTTGAACTTTGACCATAATTTATTTGAATATCCTTTACGTACAGGTCTGGTAGACAGGTACTATTTTACATTATATGTGGTTAAACCTAAAAACGGACATTAGCTCATAACACTAATAAAGCAAAAAATACTTTTTAGGAGTTTCCACTTTTAAAAAGCTTATGCTACACTTTTTAAAGCGTTTCATAAAACAATAGTGAAAACGAAAACCTCAATAAAACATTCATAAGTTCAATCAGACGGGCATAACCTAACCTTACTATTGAGCTTCTTATTTACTCTACAAACAAGTCATTCAAAATATAAAAATAATAATATAATAACCATTTTTCTCTTTCACTGATCATTTCCAGAGTATTAGGAGCCTAGGAATGTTTTGATATTTCTTAAACAATGATACTTGTTATTTTATCTATTTTTCATAGTGTCTTAAGCTCAAATGATTTTGGGAGTGGGTCGGTTATTAAATAACTCGTATTACTCTGAAAAAGAAATTTGGGCACCACTATATTTAAAACTTACTAAACTTGACTATCGATTAGTGATAAAAATATAGAAAATCACTAACCATTAAGATATTATAATTAAACAAAGTTTTAGATAAGGTAGCAACAAATTCTAATTTACAGAGATTTACTTATTCAAATTTAGATGATTTATTGAAGTAAAAACTTATCTGTTGTAACAGTAAGTAGTATACAAGGATGGATGATTTGCACAGTATTCTAGGCATTCTTCCAAGGGACTCGAACGATAATCTTCGGACAGCACAGGTATTAATCTTCATAAACTCAAATCTCATACTTCTTTAGATGCAGCTTGAACTAAATATTTTGATAGAAATCACCATAAACAGTTTTATTAAACTTCTTAGATAGGACTCGAAATGAACTTCTTCGGTACAGCTTGAACTAAACTTCTAAACCGTCTAGATATAGCCAGGCTACAAGGAAAAGGTAACAATATTACGAAAGGAACTAGGAAATTTATATAGAAACCAGATAAAATGCTTTTAACTAATAATTGAACAATTTAAAAAAATTAATATGAAAAGGAAAAATCTTATTTAACATATTTAAATATAGTAAAGCATATTATCTCATTCCAAACAAAATAATATATAAAATTTTATAAAACATGTTATCCTTTGTGTTTTTCATGTTGAGGTTGTTTCAAATTTGACATTTTAATTAACAAATCTTTGTAGAAAATATAAATTTTCAACAAAATATCGCTATAAAAGCTAACCTTATAAAATCAAAAGGCCTATACGATAGATAAACTTTATTTAGTACATCGGATGACCTAGATAATTTAAAATTTAAATCAACATGCTTCGTTGACAGATATAAATCGAAATGAATTACAAACTTTTGATGCAAGGCATAAACGACAAATGGCATAAGAGTAGAGATGTTTGCGTCAAAATAACTAAAATGGTTCCAACCGATACAATGTTTGGGTCTAAATAACGTTTTTAAATGTTTTTAAATGTTTTTAAATGTTTTTAAATGTTTTTAAATGTTTTTAAATGTTTTTAAATGTTTTTAAATGTTTTTAAATGTTTTTAAATGTTTTTAAATGTTTTTAAATGTTTTTAAATGTTTTTAAATGTTTTTAAATGTTTTTAAATGTTTTTAAATGTTTTTAAATGTTTTTAAATGTTTTTAAATGTTTTTAAATGTTTTTAAATGTTTTTAAATGTTTTTAAATGTTTTTAAATGTTTTTAAATGTTTTTAAATGTTTTTAAATGTTTTTAAATGTTTTTAAATGTTTTTAAATGTTTTTAAATGTTTTTAAATGTTTTTAAATGTTTTTAAATGTTTTTAAATGTTTTTAAATGTTTTTAAATGTTTTTAAATGTTTTTAAATGTTTTTAAATGTTTTTAAATGTTTTTAAATGTTTTTAAATGTTTTTAAATGTTTTTAAATGTTTTTAAATGTTTTTAAATGTTTTTAAATGTTTTTAAATGTTTTTAAATGTTTTTAAATGTTTTTAAATGTTTTTAAATGTTTTTAAATGTTTTTAAATGTTTTTAAATGTTTTTAAATGTTTTTAAATGTTTTTAAATGTTTTTAAATGTTTTTAAATGTTTTTAAATGTTTTTAAATGTTTTTAAATGTTTTTAAATGTTTTTAAATGTTTTTAAATGTTTTTAAATGTTTTTAAATGTTTTTAAATGTTTTTAAATGTTTTTAAATGTTTTTAAATGTTTTTAAATGTTTTTAAATGTTTTTAAATGTTTTTAAATGTTTTTAAATGTTTTTAAATGTTTTTAAATGTTTTTAAATGTTTTTAAATGTTTTTAAATGTTTTTAAATGTTTTTAAATGTTTTTAAATGTTTTTAAATGTTTTTAAATGTTTTTAAATGTTTTTAAATGTTTTTAAATGTTTTTAAATGTTTTTAAATGTTTTTAAATGTTTTTAAATGTTTTTAAATGTTTTTAAATGTTTTTAAATGTTTTTAAATGTTTTTAAATGTTTTTAAATGTTTTTAAATGTTTTTAAATGTTTTTAAATGTTTTTAAATGTTTTTAAATGTTTTTAAATGTTTTTAAATGTTTTTAAATGTTTTTAAATGTTTTTAAATGTTTTTAAATGTTTTTAAATGTTTTTAAATGTTTTTAAATGTTTTTAAATGTTTTTAAATGTTTTTAAATGTTTTTAAATGTTTTTAAATGTTTTTAAATGTTTTTAAATGTTTTTAAATGTTTTTAAATGTTTTTAAATGTTTTTAAATGTTTTTAAATGTTTTTAAATGTTTTTAAATGTTTTTAAATGTTTTTAAATGTTTTTAAATGTTTTTAAATGTTTTTAAATGTTTTTAAATGTTTTTAAATGTTTTTAAATGTTTTTAAATGTTTTTAAATGTTTTTAAATGTTTTTAAATGTTTTTAAATGTTTTTAAATGTTTTTAAATGTTTTTAAATGTTTTTAAATGTTTTTAAATGTTTTTAAATGTTTTTAAATGTTTTTAAATGTTTTTAAATGTTTTTAAATGTTTTTAAATGTTTTTAAATGTTTTTAAATGTTTTTAAATGTTTTTAAATGTTTTTAAATGTTTTTAAATGTTTTTAAATGTTTTTAAATGTTTTTAAATGTTTTTAAATGTTTTTAAATGTTTTTAAATGTTTTTAAATGTTTTTAAATGTTTTTAAATGTTTTTAAATGTTTTTAAATGTTTTTAAATGTTTTTAAATGTTTTTAAATGTTTTTAAATGTTTTTAAATGTTTTTAAATGTTTTTAAATGTTTTTAAATGTTTTTAAATGTTTTTAAATGTTTTTAAATGTTTTTAAATGTTTTTAAATGTTTTTAAATGTTTTTAAATGTTTTTAAATGTTTTTAAATGTTTTTAAATGTTTTTAAATGTTTTTAAATGTTTTTAAATGTTTTTAAATGTTTTTAAATGTTTTTAAATGTTTTTAAATGTTTTTAAATGTTTTTAAATGTTTTTAAATGTTTTTAAATGTTTTTAAATGTTTTTAAATGTTTTTAAATGTTTTTAAATGTTTTTAAATGTTTTTAAATGTTTTTAAATGTTTTTAAATGTTTTTAAATGTTTTTAAATGTTTTTAAATGTTTTTAAATGTTTTTAAATGTTTTTAAATGTTTTTAAATGTTTTTAAATGTTTTTAAATGTTTTTAAATGTTTTTAAATGTTTTTAAATGTTTTTAAATGTTTTTAAATGTTTTTAAATGTTTTTAAATGTTTTTAAATGTTTTTAAATGTTTTTAAATGTTTTTAAATGTTTTTAAATGTTTTTAAATGTTTTTAAATGTTTTTAAATGTTTTTAAATGTTTTTAAATGTTTTTAAATGTTTTTAAATGTTTTTAAATGTTTTTAAATGTTTTTAAATGTTTTTAAATGTTTTTTAAATGTTTTTAAATGTTTTTAAATGTTTTTAAATGTTTTTAAATGTTTTTAAATGTTTTTAAATGTTTTTAAATGTTTTTAAATGTTTTTAAATGTTTTTAAATGTTTTTAAATGTTTTTAAATGTTTTTAAATGTTTTTAAATGTTTTTAAATGTTTTTAAATGTTTTTAAATGTTTTTAAATGTTTTTAAATGTTTTTAAATGTTTTTAAATGTTTTTAAATGTTTTTAAATGTTTTTAAATGTTTTTAAATGTTTTTAAATGTTTTTAAATGTTTTTAAATGTTTTTAAATGTTTTTAAATGTTTTTAAATGTTTTTAAATGTTTTTAAATGTTTTTAAATGTTTTTAAATGTTTTTAAATGTTTTTAAATGTTTTTAAATGTTTTTAAATGTTTTTAAATGTTTTTAAATGTTTTTAAATGTTTTTAAATGTTTTTAAATGTTTTTAAATGTTTTTAAATGTTTTTAAATGTTTTTAAATGTTTTTAAATGTTTTTAAATGTTTTTAAATGTTTTTAAATGTTTTTAAATGTTTTTAAATGTTTTTAAATGTTTTTAAATGTTTTTAAATGTTTTTAAATGTTTTTAAATGTTTTTAAATGTTTTTAAATGTTTTTAAATGTTTTTAAATGTTTTTAAATGTTTTTAAATGTTTTTAAATGTTTTTAAATGTTTTTAAATGTTTTTAAATGTTTTTAAATGTTTTTAAATGTTTTTAAATGTTTTTAAATGTTTTTAAATGTTTTTAAATGTTTTTAAATGTTTTTAAATGTTTTTAAATGTTTTTAAATGTTTTTAAATGTTTTTAAATGTTTTTAAATGTTTTTAAATGTTTTTAAATGTTTTTAAATGTTTTTAAATGTTTTTAAATGTTTTTAAATGTTTTTAAATGTTTTTAAATGTTTTTAAATGTTTTTAAATGTTTTTAAATGTTTTTAAATGTTTTTAAATGTTTTTAAATGTTTTTAAATGTTTTTAAATGTTTTTAAATGTTTTTAAATGTTTTTAAATGTTTTTAAATGTTTTTAAATGTTTTTAAATGTTTTTAAATGTTTTTAAATGTTTTTAAATGTTTTTAAATGTTTTTAAATGTTTTTAAATGTTTTTAAATGTTTTTAAATGTTTTTAAATGTTTTTAAATGTTTTTAAATGTTTTTAAATGTTTTTAAATGTTTTTAAATGTTTTTAAATGTTTTTAAATGTTTTTAAATGTTTTTAAATGTTTTTAAATGTTTTTAAATGTTTTTAAATGTTTTTAAATGTTTTTAAATGTTTTTAAATGTTTTTAAATGTTTTTAAATGTTTTTAAATGTTTTTAAATGTTTTTAAATGTTTTTAAATGTTTTTAAATGTTTTTAAATGTTTTTAAATGTTTTTAAATGTTCGTTTTTAAATGTTTTTAAATGTTTTCAAAAGTTTTTAAATGTTTTTAAATATTTTTATTGTTTTTGGTGAATCGCATTATCCGCGTTTCTTCATACAGTATATTTTGGTTTTTGTTTTTTTCTGTTTGTTATTTTTGATATAAAATTTTTATCTTTAGTTTTCACTGGTTTTTATTTTTTATACTTTTATATTAATTAATGCATGTTACTTATTCTCTGGCAAACAAGGGTGACATTTCACAAGAATTATTATTAGCACCTTGTCTAACAAATCAGTAATTAATTCAGCTAGCAATTTTTTTCTTTCAAAACCACGAACTACCTATTTTGTTTTTGCTTTGATTCCCATCTTGGCTTCCGGATTGAGTGTCGACAGACCGTTCCAATTACGCCCAGAGAAGGTTCGTGTTACTGTCACACTATCTTGTTTCCTGTCGTCTTTTCGGCCGTTTTTCAACAAACACGATGATATATGAACTTCCATTTGATTTCCCCTTTTTTATTTGAAACTCCTACGGCAAGTACTAAGCTGATTTTTATATAAAACATTATAAAATATAATAACCGAATCAATTGATGGGTAAATATCATAGCGATTTGAGCTTATTAGTGTGCTTTGTGATGTTAATTTTATTTTGCGTACACAAGCCGTATAGCATCTGTTAAAATAGTCCTGCGTACAATACATTTTTTCTACGCAAAGTAGGCTTTTGCGTTTCGAAATACAACCGCAAAGTTGACATCTATTGGCTTCTATAAGAAGTTCATTATGTTGTACGGCTGAGGCAACATGCATTAGAAGATAATATAAAATCTTACCATCATTAATTTCTATGATAAAAGATTTATAACCTCAAATTTGCACAATTACGTATGTTGTGATGTACTGGTTTTTTGAAGTGCTTTTGAGATTAAATTCTGGTGTGCAAATTCATAAAGTGAATTTCAAAAATTATTTTTCTAGTATTTAAGGTATGTAGTTTAGTTTTATTTATTTAGTTTTACCGTTTGTTATCAAAAAATTTCCAAAAATTCCTTTTTTACGTTATGTCGCATTTGATACATCATGCAATGCAGTCTTATAAAAATTTATGGATATATTTACATTAAAAAATCTATGTTAGAAAATTTTCTTGTCTTTAGATGGATCACTACATAAATTTCGTAGACGGTAAAGGACGGAAAAAAGCCCTAGGAGAGGTAGATGTGTGTCGCTTATTAGATATGCTTTATGGGAGTAAAGATGATTTATCACAATTCATGAACAATTCAGATGATAAAATGATTGAAATTCCAGATAAAGTTTTATTTGAAAAATCGAATAGAACATTACACTTTAGAGGTTCCGGCTGACTTCCACTTCAAAAGTTTCAAATTGTTTTCCTAACACTTTGAAAGTTCCAGCTGACGTTCCTAGCACGTCAATAATTCCAGCTGATTTCCCTAGTACTTCTAAGTCCTCAGATGTGATTTCTGACGATGCTGCATCAAAAATTTCTGCAAACCAAAAATCAAATATTCCTCCAAAATCACGTATTGCTCCAAAATCAATTCCTTCAAAACCAACAACCAATAGAAAGAAAGCACCAGAGGAGCAAATTCGTTGGAGAAAGGGGTCTTCGATAATTTTAGACGATCATAAAAAATTTAAAGGAAATTCAAGTATTTCGAATAATTTTTTAGTTACAGTATCCATATAATTTATTTAAATACTTTTTTAATGATGATTTGATGAACCTAATAGTACAACAGCCTATATTATATTTAGTACAAAAAACCCTAATAAACCTAAATTCGCTGCAAAAATACATAGGAATTCTTATATTTTCATCTGTGACACGTGTTTCGTGCATTAGAGATCTCTTGGTTAACGATATGGTAAAAGCAACAATGGGAATCAATAAGTTTGAAGCAATTCGTTTTGTTCTTTATTTTAACGATAACACTAACAATTCACAAGCTAATGATCCTGCTAGAGATAAACTGTTCAAATTGCGTCCTATCGTAGATCATGTGAATAATACATTTTCTAGTGTATCCATGGGTGAGAGTCTTTCAGTTGATAAACAAATTTGTGCAACTAAAATAAAACATTCATTACGACTACAAAATTATTTGTTTTATGTGATAATGATGGTTTCGCTTACAAGTTTGAAATCTACTCAGGACAAGAAAAATTATTGATGAAAAGACAGATATAGGAGCAAACCCTAATATTGTTATTCGTTTGATTAGAGGTATCCCAGAAAATTGTCGATTTACCGTATATATTGATAATTAATATACCTTCCTACCCCTCATGGCTGAGCTAATGAAGAAGGATATTTTTGTTTTGGGGACAATACGAAAAGATCGCATCCCAAACAACCCCGTTACTGATGATAAAAGTATAAATAACAGTCTTGTGTGTTTGGCATTCAATTTATATGGTGAGGAACCCATTGACACAATACGCATATATTTTCGAAATAAAAAACAATAAAACAAAAATTATTAAAATCTACGACACATGGGTGGTGTAGATTTGATGGATGCTTACATTGGGCAATACAAAATAACTATGAAGAGTAAAAAATTATATTTTCGCTTATTTCACGATTTGCTTGATTTGTGCGTTGTCAATGCTTGAGTTCTTTTTAACCGAATAAACAGCATAAACGGCAAAACAACAATGTCTCAGAAACAATTTCTAATAGATTTAGCATATTCCCTGTGTAAAATTGAAAGGAGTGACACTCTCAGATGTGGTTGACCTCCCAGCGCTCAAATTAAAAGAAGATCTGCTGCCCCTAGACCAACAACAATTGTTCGTACTGATGGATTTGAGCATTGGCCACAATTTGAAGAAAACATAAATAGATGCAATTATGATAGCTGTAAAGCATTGACCAATGTCATCTGCAGGAAATGTAGACTGAATTTTTGTATAATCAAAAAGAGAAACTGTTTTTCCCTCGAAGCATAATGTAACATATTTGATAACATTTTTTTTTTATTTTAATTTTGAAAAAAGTGTAATCAGAATTTTTTAAATAATTTCCCCTGTTTAAAAGTAGGGTCAGATCAGCTACACTGAATTTTTAAATTTTTTTTTGCAATTTTCTAAAATTTATGCAGTTAAGGGTTAAAATACAGTCATCAGATATCAAAGTTTTCAAGCCGTATACGAGGTTTGTCACAAAATATGAATTTTGCTCAAGAGTACGTTTATTTTTGACAAAATCGAAAGTTTTCATTAAGAAAATTGCTAAATTCTTCACAAACATTAAGAAAAGGAAAGCGTATCATTTTTATAGTAAAGAAGAGAGAAAAAATTATGGATTACCGTAATAAGGTGGATCAATGCAAAATCTATAAGAAATCTGATTTTTTAGATAGATCGGTGTAATTGCATATTTTAATGTAATTTTCAATTCTAATCAACTTTTCTACATAAAAATTTTGGCTTTATTAATAGTTTACATTCTCTTCAGATTATGTAACTTTTAATATTTGTCTCGTTTATGCATAAGTCCGTTAGATTTCCAAAATATTTCTAAACCTGTAGTGGCTCCAAGTCCGAGCTCCAAACTCTAAGCTCAAAGAACGAAATTCCAAGCTCCAATTGAGCGAGTTCCAAACTCCACGTGATTTTAAATAAGCTCCAAGTTACGTAGCTTTACGAAGCTTCCTAGTCTCCAAACAAGCTCTAAGTAATGTCGAAATAGTCTTAAGTAGTCTCCTAAGTTTCGAAGTAGTTTCGAAATAGCTCCAAGCAGCTACATGTAGCATCAAGTCTGGACATATCTCCAAGTCTTGATATAGTTTCAATTAGCTCCAAGTATCTTCAAAGTATCGGGGAGACTTTACCTACACAGGAAACGATTTAATGGGGAAGTACCGCTATATATTACCACATAGTCGAAACAAAGAAACAATTTAAATATCAACATTCAATTTCATTCAATTTTTCAACAGTCAATTTTTCATCTATCTTTTCAATAACCGTTAATTAATAATTTAATGTGTAATTGCATACTTTGTATTAAATGAATTAAATTTTCTTACTTACTTTTATTTGTCCGAACTGATAACAGATAACTTTAGGTACCACATATTGACTCAATTAAACAGGGTATATAAAATCGGATAAGTTTTTATTTTATCGTAATGTAGACTTTGGCCCGCGAATAGGTCAAGCTACTCTGATTATATCTATCCTGGTCAATTTAAGAATTCACGCAGTACCAGCATTCACCTCTTATGTACAATTCACATCGTATAAATCAAAAAGTAGGTAACATCAGGAAATTAACAAAAAAGTTGTTCTTTCTTCTGTAGAAGATCAATCTTTATCAAAAGTTAAGAAACCAGCCTGAAAAAAACTTCTATCTTTAGTTGGGAACAAACCTTCAGCATCGGGGACTAATAAAAAAACAAACAACGAGAGCGACAGTGAGTCAGATGTAGATTTAGAATTAGCCAATGATTCAGACAAGGACTGCAGTTCTGAAAATAAGGACATAGATGCTGCAAAGCGAGCGACTGATCGGCTGTAAGGAACGTAGTGTCATCTTGTTGGAACTACATCCCTTCAATATTCATGTTATTAAGTTCTGGCCATAGAATTTGAGTAACATGGTCTTGTAGCGGTCGCCATTCGGGATACGGCTGTTCCATCCTCATTTCAGAAGAAATAAGGTCCGATGACGCCGCCATGCCACAAACCGCACCACATTGTGAGTTTTTCGGAATGCAACAGGACTGCATGTCCTTGCACCAATAACGTCAATTTTGTTTATTAACAAAGCCATTCAACCAAAAATATAGCTCGTATGAGAAGATGGTTTTTTCATAACAATCCGGATCGTGTTCCAGGTGCATAAGGGCCCAGTCAGCAAACTCTTGATGCAATCTGTAATCATTTGGCATAAGTCTATAATTTTGGAACCATACACTCGGCTAAAACAATTTGAAAACAAATGATTAGGCGGCTGTGGGTTGCGATGGTATATACTGTTGGTACCACCGGTACTAAAATTGGTGTTATTAGGTATATTGAGACTGAATTTAAACGTCCTTTACAATGGTATATTTGGCAACTACACGCCAACGAATTGCCATTAGGACATTTATTTTAATATTTAGATGACAGCACATTGGATCTCGTCAATATTCTGGTGAAATCGGGAAGACTTTTGAAAAATGTGTACGTCTTAAAAGTGTAAATTTTATCCCAATAAAATGTGAGTTGCCAAATATAACTGTAATGTCTAAAGATTTAAATTCTTATTAATCATATTTACATGATATTTGTAATGCAATATCAAGCGACAATTTCTCATTAAATTTAGCACATTATAATCCTGGGAAATTAGGACACTCTAGATGGCTCACAATGATAAATCGTATTCTTTGGCTCTATGCTGGAATAAACAAGCCAATATCAAGTCAACGGATGCGGCCGAATTCATAATTAAAGTGTATACCGTAAATTTCAGTTTCACTAGTGGTAGTTTGTGACAGGCTTCTGGTTCACCTACAGTGAATCATGGAGTCTGTGTGGCGCTAAGATGGTGATTCCCGAATAGGGGTTGCTTAGGCGCCAGTTTTGGTATCACAGTTTGCTCTGCGTCCCTGTAGTATACCAGAGTATACTCGAGGTAAATATTTCCAGGCGGTCACTGCTAATTAGGTAGATACTAAACTAAAATAAAAAAAATAAAACACTTATCTCCTGTATACCTCGTACCCTACGGTACCCTGAAAGAGAACGGTTAAGAACCAGCAATAAGAGAAACACAGGAATAGATAATAAAATATATATTTACAGAAAAAAAATACAACAGTGGTAGTGCACGGTTCTGGCACGGCGGTAAACGGAAAATTATTACAATTGAATGAGATTACAAGAAAGTAATTACGGATCCCTATATACAAAAAAAAAGAATTAAAAATAAATTATTACAATTGAAGCTAGTTAAATAATAATGGTTCCCGGTATTCGGAAGATTTATTAAAAATAAATTAATATTATTGAAACCTAGTTAAATATTAATAGTTCACTGTATTCGGAAAATTATTAAATATAAATTATTACAATTGAAAACTAGTTAAATATTAATGGCTCCCTGTATTCGGAAAATTTATTAAATTAAATTATTACCATTGAAAACTAATAAAATATTAATGGATTCCCGTATTCGGAAAATTTATTAAACATAAATTATTACAATTGAAAATTAATTAAATAATAATGGATCCCTGTATTCGGAAAATTTATTAAAAATAAATTATTACAAATGAAAACTAATTAAATATTGGGAAATAATTATGATTCGATAGATCAGGAGGCTAAGCGATCCGGGAATTATAAAACTCCCTGTATACGGAAAATTAATTTTTTAAAAAATAAATTATTTAAATATGAAGGTAATAAAATGTAGGAAAATAAATGAAATTAAAGTTTTCGGAACGCCCCTGTATCTTACTTCGGACCGATCAACGCTCTGGCAATTTCGTTGAACGAGAATGATAATTTTCAGCGCAGTGTTTGGAAGGAGAATGCGATGGTTAAAGAAAAAAATATTTTGAGACTTGCCGAAGCCGATCAAAACGGTGTGTGAATTAATTATGAGAGAAAACATCGGGCTTCGTTCAGTGATTAGTTAGTGACGGAAAACGGAATGATTCAAATATAATTGAATGGATATGTAAAAGAAAAAGAAACTTACATTAAATGAAAAGTACTGGGCGCTTCTTAAAAGAGAATGCCAACGGTTTACCACTAAGGGATGAAATGAAAAATGCAGGGCATGAATCAAAATTCTTTCACTTGTCGGACGAGTGTCCCAAACTAATTGTAAATAAAAAATAATATGCGGTTTCCTACCTTAGAAAAATAAACGGGGTTGTTCAGCAGTATAAAAATATTACGATTACTCTCTAGACGGTGGAGAAGAGAGAAGATCTTACGGTTGCCGGAAATCAAAAGAGAGTAAGTAATTCACAGTTGTGATCGAATTTATGCTTTTTCGCTGGGCAAGATTGAAGACCGGTAAGCCAGAGTGGGAGATACCACCACTACAGCCGCCTATTTACAAATTAAAATATAAAAAAAAAAGTCTTTCTATTACCTTGACAAATAAAAGTAGAAAATTGATAAGAAATCGACCCTACAAAATGCCCATTCGGATTTCGGCAAATATAGGAATATTTTAACCTACGAGGGTACTCGCAATTGTTGAAAAACGGTAATTCCTAGGAAACATAAATACGGGGGATCTTCTACATGTCCTCAGGCGCGAATTAATTGAAATATACATTTTTTAAAATTAAATAAAAATAAAATTAGTGACTTCGCCACAAGTTAGCATGTATTTACAACAATTGAACTGTTACGGTATTAAAGAGATGATTTAAAAAGTATTGTAGATAAGGTAATCCAAAGTAACGCGTATTTTATATACCCCAAAAATAATATTTAGTGTATGCTAACAGACACTTGTGAATGGGTTCGGGAACTATCTCTACGAAGAATCTTAAAAGCTAGAGAAACCAGTCGAGAAATTGTTGAGGTTAGATAATTTGTGGTACAAAAATAATTTCAGTGCTGCAAACTACTTTGGGTTAAATTCCTGGAATGAGTGCTATGTGACCCCGCCTTCTGTTTAGGGGATTTTACTGATAATAATTTTAGGGACCTTATAAATGAAACGGAAATTCCAGACTTTGATTTTCCGAAATACTCAACCCGTAGAGAGATGCGTAAAATTAGTTAGAAAGTCTTCTTCTTTAGTAATTAGTCAAGAATCAAGAGACACCTTTATTCGATCAAGAATAAAATCATACGAAATTGTACCAACATTTAAAAGTAAACGACAGATTAAAATTCAGTAAATGTTTTTATTTTCTGTTTTCTTTTTACTTGATGTAGTTTTTTATATTTGAATTCTTCCAGTACTTTTTACCATTTTTTAAATAAACGTGTTGTTTAGTTTTAATCGTGTTATATTTATTTGTTATTCAAGTAGTTTTTACCTTTTAAAGGCAAAATAATTAAACATTGGTTAAAAGGAGTAGTAGAGGGCTAAAGATGATATTTAAAAATATTAAAAATAAAGAGTGTGAATACACACACTAAAATGTTACTTTCAGTGGATATTGTACATTAACACTTCAAACTATAACTTTTCATCCCTTAAGGGGGCAATAGAGGGCTAAAAATGTGGATTTAAAAAAAATATACAAAAAATAAGCACAGCAAAACGCAAGTTTTGATAGGTATTTTATACTTAATGTTTATATTTTCTTAAAATATACCTATTTCGGCCCAGCCTAATGACCACGTCAATATTGAAGTTCTACAGTTCCTGGACAACCGATACCTAATGACAAGGCTCAGGAGCACCAAACCATTTGAATTACTAATGTGAAATTATGTAAATGCAGAGTACAGTGCATGTATGCAGTGTATAGTTCATCAGAATAGAATGGAGATGATACCATTGGATGAACTCTTGGTTTTAAGCCTCTTTAGTTTGCCTAAGTTTATAATAAAGACAAATTGCTGATTGGCCGAAATATAGCTAGGCGCAATGCAAATTGAAAAAAAATTAATAATTCTGATAAATTTATAGTTTCGATCATATGAATATTCAATTATTTATTCTGATTTCAATCTTTTCTCACTGTTGACCATTTCAATTTCAAACTTTTTTAGTTTCAAAGTTTTGTCATTCGAACTTTTGTATTTTCCAATTTTGTTTAAATTTTTATAGTTTGAATTTTGTCATTCGAATCTTTCTTATTCAACTCCTGTAATTCATAAAATAAGTTCACTTAAAAAAAATGTTACCTACCTCATTCAGCCACTCGACGCTTTATTTTTTAGATTGAATAATAAATTACGTGTCAACTTTCGCAATTTTGTTGAAAATGTTATACCAATTTCCCTCGACAAAAACGGCAACACTCTATTTCCGCAATGAAACATTTTGTAAAATTTCATTGCAAATAATCCATTAGTAGCTGTCAAAAAAGTTGAGAGAAATCAAGAGAACACAATCCGCGAATCCGCGAGGACTCCGGGACTCCGACTTTGGCGGCGGTGCGGTAAAATATTTGTTTTGACAAATTGATCTTGCCGGAAGTTATATTGGCTAAATATTTATCTTTTTGAATTATTGCTCAGTTTGCGAGTAACGTAAACAACACTTTTCTCATGCTGTCTGTAAATAGAAATGTCTCAAAATTAATTTGTTACTTTTTAGAGAAGAAATTTCGTATAAAGTTGTAAGATTGCTGTCGTAAAATCGATTTTTATACTTTCGATGTTGATTCATCGTCGCGGTATAAACGTTCTTTTTATAATTTTTCAAATCGTAATCTTAAGCTAAAAATTTTATGTTTGTGACAAAGTATACATGGAAAGAAATAATATTCTGTAAAAAGTACGATTGATTTTGTTATCGGTTTTAAAAATCTGTATAAGATTAAGAAGAAGATACGGATCATTCCAATATAATTTATTGATATTTAAATTTGACGTCATCAAAATGTATCAAAATTTGTCAAAATTGAACGATGCTGGGGTTGCAAAGTTTTTGAAAATCATGATTCCGGGGGTTTTGTTAATTTGGGGAATGTTATGCTTCGAGCATATATTACTAGAGCCATCGTCTAAATGGATTTTGTTTGGGTACAGGGGGAAAAATAGTGTCCAGCATTCCCATTGGTCTGTTTCGTTTTGCTTGGCATGTCAAATCGTTCGAAATTGTCAGAACTGCCATTTAATTTTTAATTTTCATTAATTTCTAGCTTATTTTTGTAGTTTATAAGTGACTTTTTGTATTTTATCACTTTACTGATACAAATTTTAACAATGGTGAGAGTTTGTGTAAGTTGTAAATAGAAATAAGAAAAGTCATCGACAAGGGCATTTCACAAGTAACCATTACCGTATCTACCATTTTTTTTTAAAGTAACATAGTACCTACATTTCATGCAAAAGGCCGTTAAACATGAATTTAAAATAAAATGGTAAATTTAGTGAATTAAATTTAAAGAACTTGTATTATGTACGAGGAATATTGTTTTTGATTTTGGATTCTACTGAAAAGTTAAAAAAAAAATAATCAATTTTTAAATTTAAACAAGCTTTTTGTTTTTAAGTCATTTTATCATAATAATGTTGAAGATGTTAAATCAATAATTTTTGTTTTTTTGCAGGTTTCCAGCTAATCCCATATTAAAACTTACTCCAGAAAACATTTAAAATAGTGATGTTTTATGTTTCAATCATTTTTCTGGATATATATTTAGGTCAAAGACTGGATCTGGAGAAAGAAATAAATTAATTCCAAGTGCA
>OV651817.1:42557967-42592967 GCA_927349885.1 Psylliodes chrysocephalus
AAAGAAAAAGTGTCAGTAAATATTAGGTTTGTTCGTAGAGCGATCCACAACCATTTCCAACTGAACAGCGCATGTGCATTGAATATTTTGCGTTCGTTGAAGAATCACTGATAGTTTCCAATTATTAGTTTGGCGTTCGTAGAAACAAATGAAGTGATTTCCATCTGATTGGAAACGGTTGGAAAAATCCCTGTCTATTCTACGGATTTTAAATCCGGGGCATGCGTACATAAAATATGTTTAATAAGCTACAATTCGACATTTGTTTGGCGTGAAATTTAGGTGTTTATCATTTGTCCGTGCTTTTGTTGATTTGATTAGTTGTTTTTTTTTTGAGTGTAATTAATACACATACATAAAATTTAATAAAGTATGCAATTACATAAGACCACAAAAACCTATCATCCATTATTCTGATAAAATATAAGCCTTTAACTTCAAAACATGAAGGAAGGATTCAAAACAGGTAAAAAAAGTAAAATATTTTAATAAAATGCGGTGCAATTTAAAAAAACAACATACGTGGTCATTATGTGACTCATACAACGTCAAAATTCAAATATTTTCTTCTTTTTTTATCCGTTTACTAAATCTGTATCTAAAATACGAGAATAGATAGAGACGAATCCAAAGCTCTACAAAACGCGTTCGTAGAGCATAAAAATTACAATAAATCCCAAACACTTGGAAATCACGCATGCGCATCTTAAAAGAATCACCAATCGTTTGAAACTGTTTCTACGAACAAACCTATTATTTTTGGAGTCACAGTTTATTGCTAAAGAATCAGTTAGCTCACTTGGACCAGTTGAAAGTTCCAAAATAACATCCAGTCCAGAGATACAAATTACAGAGATACAAGTATGTGACTCACATACTTTGATTACTATACGGGGCAAGAGAGAGGTCCGACACGTTCAACATAGGGCGCGGCCATTTTGAACCCTATGACACAGTTTATAGCTAAAGAATCAGATCGCTCACTCTGGGTCGGCACTTTTTATCTCAATGTTCCAGTTTATACACTGCGCAACTCAGATAATACAATATATGACAACCGCCTATAATAAAACAGCAGTCTTCTGCGTATCCTGAATTTGTTTCCCTGGAGTGGATGTTATTTTGGAACTTTCAACTGGTCTGAGTGAGCTAACTGATTCTTTAGCAATAAACTGTGATTCCAAAAATAATATTCACTGACACTGACAGCAACAAGCAAAATATCAGGTGCGTTTTAATCATCCGCTTCTGCTTCCGGAATTGTCGGTTCAGTCGTTCTAACCTGTCAGATTATAACAAGAAAACCGACAATTCCGAAGCAGAAGCAGATGATTAAAACGCACCTATTAAAAATATTGTGCCAAGATGTAAGCAACACGTAATAAGGGTTCACAATGGAGGAGTTTTCTATCTTCTTTTAAAAGGCACTCAGAAAGCTGCGCAGTGCGACCATTCTTCGCATAGTAAAAGAAAATCAAAGTATGTGATGTGACTACAGTACAGTGCGCGTGACGTCCTCAAACGTCATTCGTATAACCTTGTTTTAAATGATCAGTTATTGTTTAGCACCACATACTTTGATTTATTTTTACTGTACGGAGAATGGTCGCACTGCGCAGCTTTCTGAGTGCCTTTTAAAAGGAGATAGAAAACTCCGCCATTTTGAACCATTATTACGTGTTGCCTACATCTTGGCGCAATATTTTTAATAGGTGCGTTTTAATCATCCGCTTCTGTTTCAGAATTGTCGGTTTTCTTGTTTTAATCTGACAGGTTTAAAACGACTAAACCGACAATTCCGGAAGCAGAAGCGGATGATTAAAACGCACCTGATATTTTGCTTGCTGCTGTCAGTGTCAGTGAATATTATTTTTGGATTCACAGTTTATTGCTAAAGAATCAGTTAGCTCACTCGGACCAGTTGAAAGTTCCAAAATAACATCCACTCCAGGGATACAAATCCAGGATACGCAGAAGACTGCTGTTTTATTATATGCGGTTGTCATATATTGTATTATCCGAGTTGCGCAGTGTATAAACTGGAACATTGACATCAAAAGTGCCGACGCAGAGTGAGCGATCTGATTCTTTAGCTATAAACTGTGTCATAGGGTTCAAAATGGCCGCGCCCTATGTTGGGCGTGTCGGACCTCTCTCTTGCCCCGTATAGTAATCAATGTGAGTATTGTAAATTTTGTTTATCACGCAAGTGCGGTTTTAGGGAAAATTTTTTAAAGACGGGTTAGAAACGTAAAGTTCAGCGTTCTTATACACAAGAGGAACTTGAATATTTATTATGCAATTCTGAAGATGATCCCACTTTCGCAGTTGATGACGAGAAAGAAAAATATGGCTGGTATTGTTTTTGGATGTCACTGATCTTGACTCTAAGATTTTTTTAACAATAATCCTACTATAAACTAGTCTCTTATTGTCTTTAGTTAATATTTTGATGCTTTTCTTCTATAAATACAGCCTGCGCAGCCGTGGACCAACTAGTTGTGGTAGTATCATCCTGTAGGATGTTTTTAAATGCTCTGAAAATATGGTATGGTCATGTCATGAAAAAAAAAAAAAAAAAATCAAAAATCGAAAATAGCAAACATAACTAAATTTTTTGTTATACAACTGTCAAATATTTGGCATTCCAAACAAAATGGCTACCAGTATGTTTTGACAGGTTATGATATGGCAAAATTATGGCAACCCTGTAGTCCTGGTGATTTGACAAGGTCAATGAAGTAGATAGACATAGATTGATCATACATATTTTTTAAAATAAACATAAGCTTATGCCTTGAAGTAAAAATGTAGGTAATTATTTTTTTACTATATTTATAGGCTAAATATTGGTTTGTAAACACATTTTTGCAAAATAGATTGATTCTGATTAATGAGCACTTGCGAGGCAATATGGCCACTCGTAAATGACCCACTTTGAGCAATCTATATATGTATTATTGACCCTGTCAATGACAACAGGCTGCCAGGGTTGCAGGGGCGTGCGGTCCATGGAAGCGGGGGAAGCACCGCTTCCCTACACTTTGAGATTTAAAAATAAATATTTTTCAGTTTACAATGCATTGAAATTAATATTAAATTAGGTACTATATTTTCTATGAAAAATTACGTAAACTTCGTAAATGTACTAACAATTCATTGGTGTAATGTGTAAACGCACGCACCACCCATGAGAAAATAAATTGTGTAAACGCACACACACACCATATACTTCGAGTTCGTCAGCGCGTCTTGAAAAAGCCGGCTCATTTTCCAATTGATTTCGCTTCGTGTTATTGACCTTGTTTTACCGCGACAGTATAGTCAGTCTGTTTGGACACTTGAAATATGGTCGAGAGGCAGCAATTTTTACGTCGCCTTACGCATATTGCAATTCTCACCACGAATCTACGTATGAGGAAAATCGTAGACTTTAGAAAGATTTCTTTTTGTTTTTCGTAGTTATTTTTCCTTTTGTAAAATGGAGGAACTATGCACTGTGCCTGTGAGCAATAATAATGTGGTAAATCCCATCAATTTAGAGACGAAAGTAGAAAAGTCAGCAAATAAATTTAACAAGCATATTTTACTTTGAAGGAATTGTTTTACTGGCCTTGCCAGTTTTTTAATATAGTCGAAAAACACATTGGAACTCAGTCGATATTACAGAATTGAATAATTTTTACAAAAGTGTAAAACGACATGTAAATAGCAAATCTCATATAAGTGCTATAATTGAAGAAAAAACGTTCGAGACTTATCGCATTGAACATATTATGGACCATCATTTAAAAATAAGCAACAAAATTCACAACGAAAGGGTAAAAGAAAATAGAGACGTCTCACAACGATTAATAGATGTAACTTGTTTCCTGGGAAAGCATGAACTAAGTTTTAGGGGTCACAATGAAGCAAGTGGATCCGCCAATCGAGGAAATTACATGGATCTTCTAAGCTTTTTAGCAAAATACGATGATACGCTAAAAAATTATTTTATTGATTCGACGACTTTCCGAGGTACCTCAAACAGAATCCAAAATGATTTAATTAAATTCACTGCCTACGTTGTGATTGATCACATTAAAAGTGAAATTAAAAAAGCACCTTTCGGATCAATTGCGCTTAATGAAACCACAGATGTAGCAAACTTAAGTCAATTACCCATTGTTGTGTGATATGTATTGGATGGCATTCCTGAAAAGCGATTCTTAGGATTGTTTTACGTCATAAGCGAACGAACTGCAGATGCATTGTTTAAAGTTGTTTGTGACATTATTTCAAGTGTAGAATATAGTTCTAAGCTTGTTGCCCAGAGCTACGATGGTGCTGCCGTGATGGCTGGCTATTTAGGAGGTCTTCAAGCTAAAGTTAAAGAGAAATTTAAACATGCAATTTTCGTTCACTGTATAGCACATAGACTTAATTTGGTTTTATCGCGAAGCATGGATAATATTAAAGATTGCAAAGTTTTCTTTTCGACGCTTAGTGGTTTGTCTTCCTTCTTTTCAAAGTCATCGAAAAGAACTCGCCCTTTGGACATTCACGTTCAAAAAAGGTTTCCAAAAGTTGTTCCGAGTACTAACCATCCCAGCCACAAGTGCGTCAGTTGAGCGAAGTTTTTCAGCTTTAAAGCGCATTAAAAGTTTTATACGAAATTCAACTCAAGTGAAGACATACTCTCTAATTTAGCCCTAATATCCATTGAAAAACAGCTTGTTAAACAGTTATCAGCAATTTTACGACGATGTTATAGACAAATTTGCAGCTATTGACGATAGGCGAATAGATCTTAAGTATAAATAAATGTCAACTGTGCGAAAAATGCTGGAAAAAATAGAAAAAAACTTCAATTATATATATTTTTTACGTTTAAATAAACTAAGGAAGCTTTTCAATGGTATAGCTTCTAGTACTAAACTAGGTAATAAAGTAATAGTAATACTTCAAAAACCTTAATCGCAAATATTCGTAGTACTGAGGAAAAAAAAGCAAGATTTTGACAAAATGGTGAATGGGTCGCAAAAAATTTTCGCCTGCGGTGCTGTGCTTACTGGCCTGCTGTATTTTTATACTTCCAAAAATGTCACAGCACGCCACTGCAGGGTTGCCATATCTAAATGTCCCAATTTGCTACTCTACAGTTCACTATTTAGCCCGCTGCTGTGGACTACTTGCTCTCACTGTCTTACCAAAGAGTAGGTATTCTTTGGTCTTATGTTTTATCTCGTAATTTATTTTCAAATCAGCCAGGCATTTAACTTAACGAAGGTATTAAAGAATACCATGTAGAACACCAAAAATTGTTAAATATTTGATATACTGGAATCCATTAAATCTTAAATATTGCTTGTGATTTGACAAATGCGATGCAAATAGCGTTAGAAGAAAAAAAGATATACCAAAATTTATTAATTTCTTTAAAAGTATTCCCTGTGCTTTAAAAAGCACATGTGAATAATGTCAGTATTTTATTTTAAACAGGAAATCAAATGATTCTGATATAATTATAAAATACATAATATAGTAAATAGAAAATAATTTATTTTATCGTCAACACGAACATATTTTATCTACCTTACACACAAAACATGCATGAATAATTTATTTAAATATTATTTAAATTATTAACTCGCAAATAACAGCATAAAACTTATGAATATTAATTTTATTCTCTATAGAAACTAAAATACGGATTTAAATTTGGAAACCGCACGAATGCCGATTTATAGTCAATACTAAATTGAGCCGTGTCGAAACATTTTTGCACAATAAACCAAAATATTGTTTACAATACTAACTGAAATAATTGAATTTTTTTGTTATGCGGACGAGTTTTGCAAATAATATCTATCGAAGGAAATTAGCAAGCGAATTACCAATTTCAGTGATATTAATATTCATTACAACGATGCAATAAATAAAAACAGGTGAAATTTGGTGATTTGTTTAGTAATATACTACAATGTGACTACTCACAGGCCGACAAACTTGCTATTGTAAAATATTTATTAAAAAAAGAACATTAACGATGTGAGAAAAACTAAAGTCGATTTAGCATTCCTTTTTTATCAAAAAAATCACTTATGGAATCACCTCGGTGTTTGTCTGTATGTCAGTCACAGACGTTTTAACTCAGTTGTTATTAAACTATAAAGACTAGAGATAAGGAAGCGAATAGCATTTTGGAAATAAGGTCCCAAAAAACGAACACTAATTGAGCTTTCACATGGGTGCTGGTGTTGCTAGCGCAGTTGAAAATGCCATAACCAGAGATTAGGGAGATAAAGATAGGAAACGCAATGACAGCAGCAACGATAGTGTCATCTATGCATCTCAGATGTTAACTAAAGGTATACGTCGTTTGTAGACAGACCAGGTTTCCAAAGATTGTTTTGAGAGATCTTACAAGTAGAGTAAAAAAAATGATATTTTGAATAAAAAATCGTACATGTATAGCATAATATAACTTAAAAAATTTGACATGATAATTTATCTATTTATATAAATGTTTACATCGAAACAAAAAATAAATAACTAAATAAAATACACGAAACTTTAAATTAACACTTTTAAAGTAATCAATTACTGTCACTTGAAAGTGATTGAAATTTGCATGCAAGCTTTTCTTAAGCCGTGATAGTCCGTGTTGGTACAAAATCACAATGATCAAAATCTCGATAAGTGAGAATGAAAATAACTGCCTTCAGAAATTAGGAACGGCCTATAAATCTTTGCAAGTAGTTTTTGATTTTTATTGTTTTATGTTCTGAAGTTGTTGCAGATATTTAAATAAACCCTTAGATAGGTCCTACTAAAAAAGTGAAGATCGTATTTTTACGTACGATCTCACTGATGCAATCGTATCTTAATCGTACAGAGTTAAAAAATCTTATAAATACGATTTAAATCGTACGGTTGGCAACACTGACACAGACAGTAGACATGGACAGCAGTGGACAGTTTTTAAATATAACTGTAAGTTATATACCGAATTATTTTTATTTATTTTAATTTATTTTTATTTATTTCTATTTATTTTATTTATTTTTATTTATTTTTATTTATTTTTATTTATTTTTATTTATTTTTATTTATTTTTATTTATTTTTATTTATTTTTATTTATTTTTATTTATTTTTATTTATTTTTATTTATTTTTATTTATTTTTATTTATTTTTATTTATTTTTATTTATTTTTATTTATTTTTATTTATTTTTATTTATTTTTATTTATTTTTATTTATTTTTATTTATTTTTATTTATTTTTATTTATTTTTATTTATTTTTATTTATTTTTATTTATTTTTATTTATTTTTATTTATTTTTATTTATTTTTATTTATTTTTATTTATTTTTATTTATTTTTATTTATTTTTATTTATTTTTATTTATTTTTATTTATTTTTATTTATTTTTATTTATTTTTATTTATTTTTATTTATTTTTATTTATTTTTATTTATTTTTATTTATTTTTATTTATTTTTATTTATTTTTATTTATTTTTATTTATTTTTATTTATTTTTATTTATTTTTATTTATTTTTATTTATTTTTATTTATTTTTATTTATTTTTATTTATTTTTATTTATTTTTATTTATTTATTTATTTTATTTATTTTTATTTATTTTTATTTATTTTTATTTATTTTTATTTATTTTTATTATTTTTATTTATTTTTATTTATTTTTATTTATTTTTATTTATTTTTATTTATTTTTATTTATTTTTATTTATTTTTATTTATTTTTATTTATTTTTATTTATTTTTATTTATTTTTATTTATTTTTATTTATTTTTATTTATTTTTATTTATTTTTATTTATTTTTATTTATTTTTATTTATTTTTATTTATTTTTATTTATTTTTATTTATTTTTATTTATTTTTATTTATTTTTATTTATTTTTATTTATTTTTATTTATTTTTATTTATTTTTATTTATTTTTATTTATTTTTATTTATTTTTATTTATTTTTATTTATTTTTATTTATTTTTATTTATTTTTATTTATTTTTATTTATTTTTATTTATTTTTATTTATTTTTATTTATTTTTATTTATTTTTATTTATTTTTATTTATTTTTATTTATTTTTATTTATTTTTATTTATTTTTATTTATTTTTATTTATTTTTATTTATTTTTATTTATTTTTATTTATTTTTATTTATTTTTATTATTTTTATTTATTTTTATTTATTTTTATTTATTTTTATTTATTTTTATTTATTTTTATTTATTTTTATTTATTTTTATTTATTTTTATTTATTTTTATTTATTTTTATTTATTTTTATTTATTTTTATTTATTTTTATTTATTTTTATTTATTTTTATTTATTTTTATTTATTTTTATTTATTTTTATTTATTTTTATTTATTTTTATTTATTTTTATTTATTTTTATTTATTTTTATTTATTTTTATTTATTTTTATTTATTTTTATTTATTTTTATTTATTTTTATTTATTTTTATTTATTTTTATTTATTTTTATTTATTTTTATTTATTTTTATTTATTTTTATTTATTTTTATTTATTTTTATTTATTTTTATTTATTTTTATTTATTTTTATTTATTTTTATTTATTTTTATTTATTTTTATTTATTTTTATTTATTTTTATTTATTTTTATTTATTTTTATTTATTTTTATTTATTTTTATTTATTTTTATTTATTTTTATTTATTTTTATTTATTTTTATTTATTTTTATTTATTTTTATTTATTTTTATTTATTTTTATTTATTTTTATTTATTTTTATTTATTTTTATTTATTTTTATTTATTTTTATTTATTTTTATTTATTTTTATTTATTTTTATTTATTTTTATTTATTTTTATTTATTTTTATTTATTTTTATTTATTTTTATTTATTTTTATTTATTTTTATTTATTTTTATTTATTTTTATTTATTTTTATTTATTTTTATTTATTTTTATTTATTTTTATTTATTATTATTTATTTTTATTTTTTTTTCTTTATTTTTATTTATTTTTATTTATTTTTATTTATTTTTATTATTTTTATTTATTTTTATTTATTTTTATTTATTTTTATTTATTTTTATTTATTTTTATTTATTTTTATTTATTTTTATTTATTTTTATTTATTTTTATTTATTTTTATTTATTTTTATTTATTTTTATTTATTTTTATTTATTTTTATTTATTTTTATTTATTTTTATTTATTTTTATTTATTTTTATTTATTTTTATTTATTTTTATTTAGTTTTATTTATTTTTATTTATTTTTATTTATTTTTATTTATTTTTATTTATTTTTATTTATTTTTATTTATTTTTATTTATTTTTATTTATTTTTATTTATTTTTATTTATTTTTATTTATCTTTATTTATTTTTATTTATTTTTATTTATTTTTATTTATTTTTATTTATTTTTATTTATTTTTATGTATTTTTGTTTATTTTTGTTATTTTTTATTTATTTTTATTTATTTTTATTTTTTTTATTTATTTTATTTATTTTTATTTATTTTTAATTATTTTTATTTATTTTTATGTATTTTTGTTTATTTTTGTTATTTTTTATTTATTTTTATTTATTTTTATTTATTTTTATTTATTTTTATTTATTTTTATTTATTTTTATGTATTTTTGTTTATTTTTGTTATTTTTTATTTATTTTTATTTATTTTTATTTATTTTATTTATTTTATTTATTTTTATTTATTTTTAATTATTTTTATTTATTTTTATTTATTTTTATTTATTTTTATTTATTTTTATTTATTTTTATTTATTTTTATTTATTTTTATTTATTTTTATTTATTTTTATTTATTTTTATTTATTTTTATTTATTTTAATTTATTTTTATTAATTTTTATTTATTTTTATTTATTTTTATGTATTTTTGTTTATTTTTGTTAATTTTTATTTATTTTTATTTATTTTTATTTATTTTTATTTATTTTTATTTCTTTTTATTTCTTTTTATTTATTTTTATTTATTTTTATTTATTTTAATTTATTTTTATTTATTTTTATTTATTTTTATTTATTTTTATTTATTTTTATTTATTTTTATTTATTTTTATTTATTTTTATTTATTTTTATTTATTTTTATTTATTTTTATTTATCTTTATTTATTTTTATTTATTTTTATTTATTTTTATTTATTTTTATTTATTTTTATTTATTTTTATTTATTTTTATTTATTTTTATTTATTTTTATTTATTTTTATTTATTTTTATTTATTTTTATTTATTTTTATTTATTTTTATGTATTTTTGTTTATTTTTGTTATTTTTTATTTATTTTTATTTATTTTTATTTTTTTTATTTATTTTATTTATTTTTATTTATTTTTAATTATTTTTATTTATTTTTATTTATTTTTATTTATTTTTATTTATTTTTATTTATTTTTATTTATTTTTATTTATTTTTATTTATTTTAATTTATTTTTATTAATTTTTATTTATTTTTATTTATTTTTATGTATTTTTGTTTATTTTTGTTAATTTTTATTTATTTTTATTTATTTTTATTTATTTTTATTTATTTTTATTTATTTTTATTTCTTTTTATTTATTTTTATTTATTTTTATTTATTTTTATTTATTTTTATTTATTTTTATTTATTTTTATTTATTTTTATTTATTTTTATTTATTTTTATTTATTTTTATTTATTTTTATTTATTTTTATTTATTTTTATTTATTTTTATTTATTTTTATTTATTTTTATTTATTTTTATTTATTTTTATTTATTTTTATTTATTTTTATTTATTTTTATTTATTTTTATTTATTTTTATTTATTTTTATTTATTTTTATTTATTTTTATTTATTTTTATTTATTTTTATTTATTTTTATTTATTTTTATTTATTTTTATTTATTTTTATTTATTTTTATTTATTTTTATTTATTTTTATTTATTTTTATTTATTTTTATTTATTATTATTTATTTTTATTTTTTTTTTCTTTATTTTTATTTATTTTTATTTATTTTTATTTATTTTTATTTATTTTTATTTATTTTTATTTATTTTTATTTATTTTTATTTATTTTTATTTATTTTTATTTATTTTTATTTATTTTTATTTATTTTTATTTATTTTTATTTATTTTTATTTATTTTTATTTATTTTTATTTATTTTTATTTATTTTTATTTATTTTTATTTATTTTTATTTATTTTTATTTATTTTTATTTATTTTTATTTAGTTTTATTTATTTTTATTTATTTTTATTTATTTTTATTTATTTTTATTTATTTTTATTTATTTTTATTTATTTTTATTTATTTTTATTTATTTTTATTTATTTTTATTTATTTTTATTTATCTTTATTTATTTTTATTTATTTTTATTTATTTTTATTTATTTTTATTTATTTTTATTTATTTTTATGTATTTTTGTTTATTTTTGTTATTTTTTATTTATTTTTATTTATTTTTATTTTTTTTATTTATTTTATTTATTTTTATTTATTTTTAATTATTTTTATTTATTTTTATGTATTTTTGTTTATTTTTGTTATTTTTTATTTATTTTTATTTATTTTTATTTATTTTTATTTATTTTTATTTATTTTTATTTATTTTTATGTATTTTTGTTTATTTTTGTTATTTTTTATTTATTTTTATTTATTTTTATTTATTTTATTTATTTTTATTTATTTTTAATTATTTTTATTTATTTTTATTTATTTTTATTTATTTTTATTTATTTTTATTTATTTTTATTTATTTTTATTTATTTTTATTTATTTTTATTTATTTTTATTTATTTTTATTTATTTTTATTTATTTTAATTTATTTTTATTAATTTTTATTTATTTTTATTTATTTTTATGTATTTTTGTTTATTTTTGTTAATTTTTATTTATTTTTATTTATTTTTATTTATTTTTATTTATTTTTATTTCTTTTTATTTCTTTTTATTTATTTTTATTTATTTTTATTTATTTTAATTTATTTTTATTTATTTTTATTTATTTTTATTTATTTTTATTTATTTTTATTTATTTTTATTTATTTTTATTTATTTTTATTTATTTTTATTTATTTTTATTTATTTTTATTTATTTTTATTTATTTTTATTTATTTTTATTTATCTTTATTTATTTTTATTTATTTTTATTTATTTTTATTTATTTTTATTTATTTTTATTTATTTTTATTTATTTTTATTTATTTTTATTTATTTTTATTTATTTTTATTTATTTTTATTTATTTTTATTTATTTTTATTTATTTTTATTTATTTTTATTTATTTTTATGTATTTTTGTTTATTTTTGTTATTTTTTATTTATTTTTATTTATTTTTATTTTTTTTATTTATTTTATTTATTTTTATTTATTTTTAATTATTTTTATTTATTTTTATTTATTTTTATTTATTTTTATTTATTTTTATTTATTTTTATTTATTTTTATTTATTTTTATTTATTTTAATTTATTTTTATTAATTTTTATTTATTTTTATTTATTTTTATGTATTTTTGTTTATTTTTGTTAATTTTTATTTATTTTTATTTATTTTTATTTATTTTTATTTATTTTTATTTATTTTTATTTATTTTTATTTATTTTTATTTCTTTTTATTTATTTTTATTTATTTTTATTTATTTTAATTTATTTTAATTTATTTTTATTTATTTTTATTTATTTTTATTTATTTTTATTTATTTTTATTTATTTTTATTTATTTTTATTTATTTTTATTTATTTTTATTTATTTTTATTTATTTTTATTTATTTATATTTATTTTTATTTATTTTTATTTATTTTTATTTATTTTTATTTATTTTTATTTATTTTTATTTATTTTTATTTATTTTTATTTATTTTTATTTATTTTTATTTATTTTTATTTATTTTTATTTATTTTTATTTATTTTTATTTATTTTTATTTATTTTTATTTATTTTTATTTATTTTTATTTATTTTTATTTATTTTTATTTATTTTTATTTATTTTTATTTATTTTTATTTATTTTTATTTATTTTTATTTATTTTTATTTATTTTTATTTATTTTTATTTATTTTTATTTATTTTTATTTATTTTTATTTATTTTTATTTATTTTTATTTATTTTTATTTATTTTTATTTATTTTTATTTATTTTTATTTACTTTTATTTATTTTTATTTATTTTTATTTACTTTTATTTATTTTTATTTATTTTTATTTATTTTATTTATAAATCTTCTTTCGTTATCAATAACATTGATTAAATCGTTTGCGAAACGTCGATTTTTCCACATATTTTTCTTATGTTTAATTAAAGTTAAAAGTTGTCCGTTGATTCAGGGTTTTAATTTGTTTTGAGGACATTTTTTGTTTTTTGTGTTGGCCTTCACAATTTCAGATATCTTTGTATGAAATAGTATCCACATATCTTCTACTAATACAGTACTTTTAAAAAAGTGATTCCAATTAATTTCGAAATTATTGAAGTTTGTTACACTGTAGGTTACGTCCCTAACGGGATTTATAAAGTGTGAAACAGAGTTTCGGGATACTTCAAGACCTGCAGTAAGTGGCCAGAAATTTTCTGGAAAATTGAAATCCCCAATCACCACAAGATTGTCATGAGAAATACTCGTAGATAGGTTTGAAAGTACCTGAAAAAGCTGTTGGTTGTTTTCTAGAGAAGTTTTCTTTGAAGTACGATATAAACATACTAGAGTGGTTAAGAAAGATTTGCATGATTAAATCTATATTGGGAATGTTGATATCTAAGGCGGTGACAGAGTAAGGTGAAGTGATGGATGACGCTAAGTAGCTGAAGACCCCTCTACCAACATTATTTGCGTGGTTGCTTCTGTAAATTGTAAATCTGGGAATGTTAATAAGTGATTTGGGAATAGACAACTTGAGCTAAGTTCCAGAAATTAGAATAATGCTGGGAGAAAAATGTTGAACTGAGCACAAAAAACTATTGAATTTAGCAGTTAGAGAATCCAGGTTAGTATACATAAGGGTCCAATCGTTAAATTGTGGAGTTTATTTGTATTCCTAAAACGTTTTCTAGGCATCGAATTATACATAATAAGTATACCAGTATCTGCAGATTGTGTGTCTTTTTGGGGTAGCTTATGATACCCACTCAATAGCAAGATTCCATTAAATGAATAATCAACCGGATCAGAGAAAACCTAATCATGTTTTGTCTTGCATATAACTCACTTTGCTGTACTATATACTCAAATAGCTCTTGTGTATAAAACTCCATCAAAATTTTGACAGTTAATGGATTAAAGCAGTAAATTTAAATCAATTTTTTATTTAAATAATTAGGGTTCTTGACTTGAAGACATTATAAAGTCAAAACGGCAAGTCGATCCGAGTTTTTATTTTAGAGTAATTCTACCTGCGAACATACGTACACATAGACGACCATACGAAATATTTTTTTTGCATTTTTGGCCTCTGTGATCGGAAACTTGGACAAAACAGTGTTAAGAAGTGGAATGAGAACATTTTTTCGCCGGCAAGAATGCAATCTAGTAAATTAAGATTATACGAGAATACGTAATTATTTTTTAGTCTGTGCCAGTGAACTGTATACTTAAAGTGGAACGCCAATCCCTATTAACAAAAGTAAGCCAAATTGAATTCGCGCATTACGTCCCAACGATACTGGCGAGAATGCGCACAAAGTGCCTTTGCAGGTCCGTTTCGGCCATTTCATGTACTATTTTTTAAATTAAGAGAAATTAATATCTTTAAAACTCAACAATAAGAAAATCCATTTTAATCTTTAGTTATATTTCTTACCACTTGTTTTACCGTATGTAGATGTCAAAAAATAGGAATTAATAGGAGTTACTTATTTTTAAAACTATGCAAACATTTTATAATATGGAATCAAAGCCATCTATTTAAAAAAACAAAATTAATATGTAATAAAGTATAGATATTTTATCATTGCTTACTCTAAGAATAACAAAAGTAATATTTGCTTTAAAAATCATTTTTGATGGATAAACCCATATATAAATTTGTTAAAACTTACCTTTGGAGGCTTTTCCAAAAAGGATCGAATGGAGACTGTTAAGCGCATAGAAACAATAGATTTCTTTACACAAACATATCAAAGGGAAGCATAAGAATGTTTAAAGTGACTAAGCCTAAAAACCTTTACTAGTGGCATTAATTTTTTTGAGAAAATATATTTACATTTAAATAAAACACTAAGATAAAGTAACTGTAGCTTTATTAGTAAAGTATAGTAACATTCAAATTTTCCATAAAAACGACCCCATCTCAAGCAAAATTTTCAGTACAATTTTATAGATGAGAAATACGTCTTTCACATTTGTAATGTTATTTACAAAAATAAGATATTTATAAATGTTTCGGCCGAATCAGAAATTTACGGTGGCAGCCAAGCAACTTGGTGGGTAATATTACAATAGACAGATAATTTATTTCAGGTAGACATTTTTTACAATGTACCTACATGATTCGTCAAAAATAAAACAATAATATAAACTAGCGAAGTAAATAAGTATTTATTTATAATAAATATATACGTACAATAGAAAACATGTACTTATAATTAGTATAACTGTGAGTATTAATTATTATTATAAAAAGAACATTCATATTATTACCTTTGCAAGTCAGAAACATATGTAAATTTACTTATTTCCTGGATATCTTCATTCTCTTTATTTTGTTCATAAACTCCAGATGATGTGCTAGGTCTATCTGTTGATTCAACCACATAGCTGTAATAAATAATAATATTCTTAAAAGTTTTATTTAACCAATTAATTCATATGCCGATTGTTCCTACATGTTATCCCAAATTGGTTTTTTTCTGTACCCTGTAAAACGCTAGAGTAACTATAGGACCATTAATATTCTGCCAACATTTCCATATAATAAATTATGATTTTCATTCTTTTATTCATAGAGTGACAAGATCTGTTAATCGACTAAATATGTAGAATTAATTATTATTTCTTCATCAGAATTTTGTAACCAGTTACATATGGGTATGTGAGGTATAGATTTTAAATTTTTAATTAATTATTTATTAATAAAGATATATTTCAAATTAATTTGTTATTAAGTATTAGGTATTATTTAGAATTTTATTATTATTGAATGACTATGACAGGTATTATATATTATTGTCTTGTTTTAATGGGCTCTGATCCATAAATATATTATCGATATCTACATATAATTTTGTAGTTAGGTATACATATAAAAAAAAGTATAATTTAATAAATATATATTTGTCATAGCTTAATTACCTTGGAAGATTAGTAGGTAACATCAATGGCTTACGAGGTCCTAAATTAATAGCTGGCACAGCATGTTTTTTTAAACGCTTCCTAGTTCCTCCTAGAATGAAGTCACTTTCTACGAAATGTGCACTACAAACGGCATTTACAGAAGTCAACGTTTCAGCCTTGGGATCTCTTCCTAAAGCCCTCATCCAAGCTGAATACCTATCAGAAGTTAATCTAAAAAAAAACACATGATAATTACATAATTTTTGGTTCTGGGTGCTTCAAAAGGGAAGAATTAGTCGACAATTTGGCTGATAGCTAAAATATAACACCCGTACGCCCGAACCACGTATTGCTATCCTTTTAAGTATGAAAAAGGGGGCCAAAAACACATGGGTACCCCCTAGTTTGAATAAAAAATAACTAGTCATCCTTACCTGAAAAATGAAGGCGTCTGACTCTTACATCACAAAAACCATACACTTTTTCCCCATTTTAACAAGAGTCTGATTAAATCTGATTACTATTAGGTACAGTGTATTAACCAAAAGCAGGCACTTAAGTGTTCTAAAGCTAATTTCAACACAAAACGAACAAAGCACTAAACAAAAAGTAGCGATTAAATATAAATAAACCACACAATTAAATTGAAATTAAAAACTATTAACTGTAAAGACAGATCATCTGTTGACGTCAAAGATCAAAACCAAACAAAACGAATGACTGTAATAACCTTAAAATCACACTCAAAATTGCAAAAACCAGCTCTGTAAAATCATGAGATCACATCAATAATGGGCATGCGCCGGAGTATCGTAAATGTTAAAAGTACAGTGTTTTCATGAAAATTTCACTACGTTTTTAACAGCGTTAGAGAACTATTTCTACCACGCGCATCCAACGACATTGGCGTTCCATTTAAATATACAGTTCAGTGGTCTGTGCGGCGACTCCGAGTCCAGTTCTGGATATTTTGGATCGTCAGCTGTCAATATAATTCTGAGATTTTTCGTAAAAGGGCATTACGTGATCTGACGTTTGTTATCGGAGTGATGGATGGCGTTATCAATGTCGATAAATTGATAGCTTTGCAACCACCTAATATTTCATTGGAGACAGTAAATGGACAAGCGCGAATTGGACCTTTTCCATGGTTGTCAAGGTGGATCGACATTTATTATTTTCCGGTTTCATCATTTGTTATTTTCTAGACAGCAGTCTGGATGAATTCAAGACACGGCATCTTTGTTGAAAGTGCGATTAGCTGTTTTACTTTTGATTGCTTAATAAAAAAACTTACGTCCCATACGTTCTATAAAGAGTTTACAAAAAAAAAAAATAATAATAATAATAGTAATAAATAGTTACAATTACCCTTTACAATAAGGAAAATCTAATAACAGATTTCAAAACTGTGGAGAATGGCCCGTAAGCTGATAATATTGTATAACTAACATTAATAAATATTCACAACAGATTTTTTTTTTTTAAACTAACTACATTATCGCTATCTCTAATTACATTGGGAAACTAAATAAATATCTTTATAAACTTATATTTCAGAAGACAATTATATGGTGAAACATTTGTTTTGTGCGATTACAATTTAAAACACGCTTTTTTGAATCTCACAAAAAGTAGACAATCATATTTCTTCAATATCAATACCAGGGCTTCACAATATTTTTCAGGACGCGCCTCCTCATAACTAGTAAATATCTCCATGCACCACCTGCTATAGTTTGGGTTTTACAGTGGGAAGATTAAGTCTATTGACTTTATTTGAAACTGAAGTGCTAGTCGCTTTCTCAATTTAACTCTATTGGATTTTTTTTTTTTTTTGGAAATATTTGAAGTCTCTTGCTTATAAGATACCGCCACAATCATTAGCTGATTTACGCCAAAATAACAGAGTAATACTGAAATTTTATTCCACAAAAGTTTGAAAATATACTTCATTATCGTTTGTGTATGCCTATGTCAGTAAACGTTAAAAATCTCACTATTAACATTCCCTGTAAATGACATTTGACAATAACATGCACGTGCGTTTTGATAAAAGAAAACTTAAATTTCTTGGTTTAATCAAATTACAATCAAATTTTTGTCTACGTACGACTTAATTTGGTCTATTTACATAAATTTAGTCATTTAAAAAACATATAAACTTTTAGCATTAGCGAAATACATTCTGGATTAAAGAGTGATGCCCCTAAATGTCGGCAAAATACACAATTTTTCAAGCAATATGTCGCGTTTTCTTAGCATGCTATGGAAATAAACATCATGCCATTTATATTGTCAATTTTTGTAACAAAATATAATTGTATCTGAACATTTTCTTAACTTTACCTACAAATATGTTTGTTAGCAGTGAATGAGATGAAATTATGAGCACTCCACCGGAGATTTTAGCAAAAGCTCAAGCTGTCACACATAATTTGTTACCGCTAAAATCCAAAAAAAGGTACGAATTTACCTATCGAAAATTGATGGATTGGCGACACAAACCATAATGTTAAATCCTTTTTTGAGAATGTTTTAAATAGGCGTAGAAAAAGTATAGTACGTTATACGAGTTGTAAGCCCATTACGCACCCGTGCAATTTACTTAAAACTTTTTCGTAATAGGTTACTTACAACTCTTGTTACGTAATATACTATTTCACATAGGGATACTAGGAAAATTGCTTTTTGTTTTCACAATTAAAAGAACAAAAATACAGGGGTCATTTAAAATCTTAAAATGAAGGTGTCTGGGGCGACTGGTGACCTGATGGACCAGTATGAGATATTCTATTTATTGCCTTGGTATATCGTAAACAACCACTTAACACTTCAATTTTGTCTTTTATATGGCTTACTTAGTATGGCTCCTACTCCAATGTTTGAAGCGTAGATTTTATAACGTCAGGGATTTATTTAATTTGTCCATTGCTCGTATAACTTATTCTGTGATTTTCAATTAATTTTCTTTCTTCGTAAGTTTAATTAGTGGTAGTAGTAGTCTATACCAATTAAGCATAATTATATAGAGCCTGTAACTTTTCTGGATCCAGTGAAATTCGTTCTTGGAAAATAATGTATCCCAATTATTTCACTTTCGGTAGCATAAAATTGCAATTTTTTGGCTTCAGTTTTATGTTTGCGTTCGTTAGTCTTTAGAAAACTTCCTCTAATTTATTAGCATGCTTTATTCCTCCGTCCGGGTTAAAAATAATTATGTCGTGTAGGTATACCGTGCAGTTTAATTCTGTGAGTTCTGCGAGTGTGATATTCATAAACCGTTGGAATGTGACTGGAGCGTTTACTAACTCAAATATACATCTTTGTTTAACTCAATTACAATTTTATTGATTTACAAACATAATTGATAATAAGGAAACTAAAAATATTTATCCACATTCCATAAATAACACAATTTGGTGATGTGGATAGCGAGTGTTACAATACCATCAACTGTCGGTGGATTATGTTGATTAGTATTAGGATGGATGAGCTTAAATCTACAACATCAGTGGAAACCAGTTCAAGCTAATGTGAAGGCGGCGACTGAGATATCGTGTAACGTTTTTTTTAATGTATGCAACTTTTAGGTTATAATTTTTTGTGTTTATAAATTCATACATTAATTATGAAGGAACATAAGTTGAGGTTCATCTTTTATTTCTATCCTCATCTACTGGGCTTGTTGGGACATAAGCACATAGTTTGGCCACTATATAGGGACCCAGTAGACGCCCCTTAATTTGTCTACTATTTCCGGAATTGTTATAACTATCCACCCCCTAGCTGCCGTCTGAGCAACGTCGAAAGCCCGAAGGTTGACACCGTAACCACCGAAACTTGTATAACCGTAGAAGATGATATTTTATTAAAACAGTGTTATTTAGTTTTATTTTTAGGCAATTAGGCAATTCTCCTCTGGAAGTTTGCTTAGGATAATTGGTAGGTTACAGAATGTTAAGCAGAGTAGTTAGGTTTGGAGCAAGTAACCGATATTTTGGTTAATAACGGCCCTACCATAAATATAACACCTATAATTAGGTAAGCGAGTTGCTTTCAACATAGGTGAAAATCAAGGACCAAGCATGGTTAGTCGATATGAGATAGTCAGTGAAAAATAGTCGGTCTTTGGTTCTGGTTGGTTCTAAAAATAACGTAAATTGCGATGTGATTGGTAAAAATGTCAAAGTTGACAGGCGAGGAAAATAATCAGAGAAAACATATTTAATTCGGTAATGTAATAACCTGCTCGGAGGTAATAACTATGCTCGCTTAAGTTTTCTGACAAAAAAACCTAACCTAAAAGATGACAGTTACATTTTGAAAGGTAACCAATGGGACCCTATTACTAAGCCTCGGCTGTATATCCGTCTATCTATCAGCTGTATTTCATAATCCGTAATAGGTAGACAGTTGAAATTTTCACTGAATGTGTATTTCTGTTGCCGCTCTAAAAACAAAAAATTAAAATAAATTAAAGGGGACTCCCCTACTAGAAACATGTTTTTTTTTTTGAGTTTTGCTCTTAATAAAGTATTTAAAAAGTACCTACATAGTATTAAATCTTGTACGATGGCGCGGGGAACCCTTCATGCGCGTCTCCGACTCGCACTTGGCCGGTTTTTATTTAGTTTTATTATTAATATGGGTATACATTTCTCTAATTATCTAAAAGATTGCCTAATTAGTAGATACGCCATTTTTTAACCCAAATTGTAAATGATATATATTTCCCCTTTCTATGTAAAATAAATAAGAAAACCACTGAAACAGACGATCTCATATATGTCTTTGATTTGCACCATAAGTTAGGACATTTACACGCGTTTCGAATAATTTCCATTATTCATCACTTTTTTGTAGGCATTGTTTCATCCATCCCTATCATTGGAGTCTGAAGGGATACCATTAAGGGATAATAAATTGATCACTATTAGTCCTCTGATAACAATGGGTCTTGAAAAGGGTCCCGACTAATGCGAATATTTCGTGTAAAGTAGTTTAGTGCGAGGCTGCCTCAATGTTAGCATTTACTCTTATTGTTATGGTTAATATATAATCATTGAATTTTGGATAAAGAGATAATATACTCGGAAAAACTAATAAACTGCAAAAAATATGTTTTATTTATGAGGATAACTTTGAAATATACAGGATGAGTTATGAATATGTATAAACTTCCGCAGTAGTTTGATCCTACTATCGCACTAAATACTAACTTTCACCTTATGTCATCCTTTGGCAAATCTATTACATTCACATCTGTGACGGATTGCCAAAAGAGAAGATATATTTACCTAAATAAAAGTGTCAATATTATTATGATAGTGGGTGAGGTTTTCCGGGTTTTTCTAACTATTAAGACAAATGGCGCCATCAATTATTATTATTATTATTATTTTTATACACAACTTGTATTATTCTTTCTCTCAAATAAAAGTTTTACTTTTCAATCCTTAATACTTTCATTTGATCTTATATTAATTACGACCCCATACTGGTAACCACGAATAAACAGCCTGAGATGGAGCCCTATATGAAAAAAAGATTATGAGATCAAGCGCCCACAATAGAAATTACCATGGCTTTATTTTTTCGTATTACATTTAAAGTTACAAGTGTTATATGTGAAGAAGCATAAAACTGATTTTTAATAAACTTATTTTGATTATTTTATTCATCGTTTCTTCTTTCAATCATAGAATCAGATAAGGAAAAAATTCTTTTAATATTATGTCTAGGAAAATAAATCGGAATAGCATGTAAAAAAAAGCTAGGAGAAGACCATAGATATGAAGAGGGAGAGATAGGAAAATGGCTGCCCGGGTGGCAAAGAAAAACGTTTACGATAGCCTAAATGTCCAGGTAGATTTGAGTCTGCGCATTAGTTAGAATATTGTGACATTTGACATTTAGTTGTCTTGTGATTGTCGTTATTTTTAGCAATTTTTGTGCGATTTTTAAAGTTTTTGTGAATTTTGTAAAGTTATTTTGATCCCTAAAGACCTAAAGACCAATGCAGACACGTATTTAACAATTACTATTGGATGAATCAATTAGGTATTTAATTATTGTTCTAGCCCAATATCTACACTGGGGTTCTAATAAAATTATTTTATGTAGTTATATATAATTATTCGTTTTTTATTTGTTTTTTACTTTCCTATCTGTATACAGATATAAGGAAAGTATAGGAATACTGATTTTTTTCGACCTCGAGTTTTCGACGGATTTTTACGTTTTGAGGTCCCCTGAATCCGTTTTGACTATTTTCGCGATGATGTCTGCCTGTGTGTGTGTGTGTGTGTGTGTGTGTGTGTGTGTGTGTGTGTGTGTGTGTGTGTGTGTGTGTGTGTGTGTGTGTGTGTGTGTGTGTGTGTGTGTGTGTGTGTGTGTGTGTGTGTGTGTGTGTGTGTGTGTGTGTGTGTGTGTGTGTGTGTGTGTGTGTGTGTGTGTGTGTGTGTGTGTGTGTGTGTGTGTGTGTGTGTGTGTGTGTGTGTGTGTGTGTCTGTGTGTCTGTGTGTCTGTGTGTCTGTATCCACCATAACTCATGAACCGATACACAGAAAAACACCAAATTTTAAACTTAAACTTTATTCTATCGTCCAATGAACTGATTAGTTTTTGGGTAGAGTCGAACCATCTGGGGGGTACTTTATAGGTGGTCATTTTTATATTTTATGGAATATATGTTATTTACGTTTGGAGAAGAAAATTCTTTAAATAAAAGTTACTTCTAATAATTTTTGTTCTATACAAAATTTTCCTAAAATGGTCCGTATTCGAGAAATTTGACAAAATGAAAAAAAAATTGTTTAAATAAAAGTTGTTTGTAATATAATTCTCTCTAATTTTTATTCTATACATAATTTCTCTAAAATGTACCGTATTCGAGATATTTGAGAAAATTTGCAAATTTCGAATTTTGAAGAAAACTCAAAAACGGATTAAGAAAAAAACATTAAATTTTAAACTTAAATTTTGGACAAAGTCGGAACATCTGGGGGATACTTCATGGGAGGTCGTTTTTATATTTTATGGAATATGTCTCTTATCTATATTTGGAGAAGAAAATTGTTCAAATAAAAGTTACTTTTAATTATATTATCTATAATTTTTGCTTCATGTCAAAATTTCCTGAAATGGTCCGTATTGGAGAAATTTGACAAAATGTGCAAAATTCTGATTTTTATAAAATTGTTGAACTAAAAGTTGTTTGCGATATCGATCTCTATAATTTTTGTTCATATATGATTTTTCTAAAATGGATCGTAATTGAAAAATTGGAGGAAGAGTGCTAAATTTAAATTTTTCAGTATTTTCGTTTTCAATGAATATTTATAGAAAAATGTTTCGAGATTTATGTGGAAAATGTATATATTTAGTTTATCCTCTAAATATTTATAGAGGTGCTGCAATAGGTTGTACAAAATAACCGGAAAAAGCCTATAATAACTAGATAGGAAAGTCATGTGTTGGCCACATCAGATTTTTAGGTTAGATAAAAGGCTTAATGTAATGTAAGATCCTATAAAGAAAATGTATGTCAAGGAAATATTTTAAAATCGTTCAAGCATTTTGAAAAATCTTATTTTGAATTTTAGTCAGTGACAAAACTGTGATTAAAAAGAATGCCACTCCTACTTTATTTTGGCCAAGTAATAAAAAAAAACAACAAGTTCCAGAAGCTCATGAGTAGAAAATTTCACCGAAGGAGGCTGGGTAAGTTTTATTTCTATGTCATTTAAATATAGGTAATACCTATATGCATGCTAACACTATTTATAACGAAGCCCTATTTTTTTAGTAAACTTTAAAACTATTGTTTAATAGAATTTTAAGCAGTTCTGATAGTGCTGACTTGAGAAGATCTCCCAAAAGAAATTATTGAAAACTTACCAAAATCATTCATTACTGTGTAAGTTACCAGATTAAATGTGTTTCATAACCAGCATGTAGTTATAAATTACAGTTATTCATTTTCAACTGATTTAGGTTAGATAAAAAACTATTGGAAGATCACACAAAGAAAATTTTAAAATATCTACGAAGCATATTGAATTTTAGTCAGAAAACTGTTATTAGAAGGAACGCTACTCCTTCTTAATTTTTGCCAAGTAATAAAAAAGAGAACATGCTACAGAAGTTCATGTAAAGGAGGCTAGGTAGGTTTATTTCTACTTTATTTAAACATAATGCCTATGCAGTCTATATTGTGCCACTGTTTTACAGAATTTTAAGCAATTTAGATAATGGAGATGATCTCCCAAAAGAAATTATTAGAAACTAATCAAAAAAATGCATACTTATGTTTAAGTGACTTAATTGAATGTCATGTGCTATTAGTTTCATAAGCTGCATTTGAATATGAACATTTGTTGCATTTTCTACCTCTGGAGCATTACTATTTGTTTATTTACATCAACTACATCTGCATCTGCTTATATTTTCTTTATTTAAAATGATATTTTGAGAATTGTCAAACTTGACATTTTCAATGTTGTTGGATTCTTTCCATGCCAGGTTGTTACAGGTTTATCGATTTATCCTTAGTTTATGCTAGCCATAATATGCTCATGAATATAAAAGTGATTATTTGTTTGATTTTTGTTAAGTTTTCAAATTTAGATTTTTTTCTATAATAGGTATTGCTAACCATCAGTAACTAGAGAGTAGGTATTTTAATTCACAAAATAGTTTTAAAGTAAATAATCATAAAAAAAATTACAGAGACAACTACTTTTGAATTCATATTATAATGACTCAAAGGTCAAACACAAAAAGTATAAAACTTGTCATTGTCATATTTACCACGTGGCCAATACGTCTAGAGTGTTTCTTTATTACATCTACATTTATTTATTTTTTTTTTATTATAGAAATATGGCGAAGAAGACAGAAATGAAGATATCTTAACAAACCAAATGCGGTACAGATATCAAAAACGACAGCAGACATATAAATGATGAAATGTTACACTCGTCCCCTTAGCAAGTTCTACCTGTGTTTAAGAAAAGAAATGTGATAAGTAATGATGCTGGAACATTTTTACTGTGTCCTGAATGTTTTCAAATAAGTAGTTTTTTCAGAATTAAATGTCAATAAATGGCACGTAGTTGTTATAATTTGTACACCTGATACTCTTAACAAAATATCTACTTCTAATATGTTGTGTTATGTTTTGTACTTCATATACTGCTATGAAATTTTTAAAAGGGAAAATATACCTTATAATAAGTAGACCAAGGTATATTCTAGCTCAATAAAAAAATTCATAAAGTATAATAGTTAAAAAAATTTAATACTTTCTTAATACAAGACATATTTCTAATCAGGCAATAATCAAGAGTTCTTTTAAAAATAATATAATTAGGTTGTATGTATTTTACTTATTTATACCTAAATATTTTTATATATTTTACATTTACTTATGACTACTGTAAAGAACATATCGAAGGCAACAAGACTAGACCTCGTAAGTCGCAAAATCAAAATTTTTCAGGTCCAGGAGGTAAAAAAAAGATTCACAAGTGCATAGAACAATCCATTTTACTCTATAATGGGACTAATATTTAACCATATTTTGTTCAAAAATTATAATACTTCATTTATACAGTAGATGGAGTGGAATCTTTTAAACGATATTATCATAAAATATAATTTTCTGTGGAAATGTTAGTTACGAGATTCTGCTTTGTGGACCTCGTTATCTCCAAAATAAAGAAAAAAGTTCAATTTAGATAATACAATATATATTGTACAATTTTAAATAAAAATTCTAACCTTATATTTTACAGTATCTATAAATATTTATAATCAAAAAAATATATAGATCCTTAGCCATTCAGCCAGTTTTAAATTAAATACAATTCATACAAATAATTATATTTTTATATATTTTGTAATTCTATATTGTAATTGACTAACACCTAGTTGGAAGAACACTTATATAAATCATTACATCAAATTACATCTATCACATTTGAGTTTTGATTTATTCTCGTTTACTTATATAAATCTTTCAATAACTAATGATCGTATAATTTTATTAGACTAAACGTAATTTGATGTTCATATCATTAAGAAAGATCACATTTTCAAACTCGTCAAAGTTTATCGTACCTATAAATTTTAATGAATATTGTTGCAATCGGTTGTTTATATCTCATGTACGATAAACATTTATATTATGTATGTACACATTATTTTTTAATTTTAAATATGTATATTGTAATGATATGTATGTATGATTCATTTAATTATTTTTAAGAAAATATTTTTTATAAATTTGTTTTCGTAGTGTAGAAAATATTACCCTTTAGCTAACTCATAAAATAAATTTATATTAGACGCCAATGACAATATTATTAATGTTATATAATAAGCACTTCAGAAACTTACCTATATAGGCCTTTAACATTCCTTTTCAATTAAATTTGCACGAGACTCAGTTATTTGTTTTCTATGTTATTACCTTTCATAAAATATTTACAGCCGTATGCATAGTCGATCGCCAGCGACTCGCCAGAGATTCATTTCGGCGTATCGCCAGCGATTCGCTGGCGATCCGCCGGCGAAAGCCCAAGAATGTGACGACTCGTCGGAGATTGTCACCGGAATGTCATTTCACGCAAGTTTTTATTTTCTTTTATAGGGATTATCATCGGTATCTCTCGCATTTTATTCATGATTCATTTCTTAAAACTCAAAAAATAATGAACGAGTATCAAACTTTTCCCTATAAAAGAACATGAAAACTTGCGTGAAATGACATTCCGGCGACAATCTCCGGCGAGTCGCCAGCTTTTTGGGCTTTCGCCGGCGGATCGCCAGCGAATCGCTGGCGATACGCCGAAATGAATCTCTGACGAGTCGCTGGCGATCGACTATGCATACGGCTGTTATAGATCTTAGTGATTTATAGTGGTTTCAAGAAGCAAATAGGGGGGTGGGTGGCTCAGTGGTTAGAGCCTGTGCCTGTGGATCCAAGGGTCCCAGGTTCGAATCCCACCGTTGGCCGGAATTTTTTAATTTAATTTAATTATTTAAAATTAATTCTGATGCCTTGGTAGGATTCCCCACTCGACCATTCACTGTTGGGTTCTAATTAACAGTGCTGTTCCTAAAGTGGCGCTGGGAAACAGTAACAAAGCCTACACAGAACACACATGATTAAGAATTTAAACACAAATTTGAGACTGGCATATTAGGTATATACACCTAGGCCATATATCGAAAAAAAAAAAAAAAAAAAAAAAAAAGAAGCAAATAAGAGATTGTCCCAATCTCCCCTATTAAAATTTGCGACACAGCAGTGATCATCAAAAAATGACTCAATCAGTTATGCAACCAACAATACACATTTATTTGAACTAGGCATTCCAAACTGAATGGCTACCAGTGGGTTTTGACAGGTTATGATATGGCAAAATTATGGCAACCCTGTAGGCCTGGTGATTTGACAAGGTCAATGAAATAGATAGTTACATAGATTGATCATCCATATTTTTCAAAATAAACATAAGCTTATGCCCTGAAGTAAAAATGCAAGCAGTATTTTTTAAATATCTAAAGGCTGAAAATTGGTTTTAAAACACATTTTTGCTAAATCGATTCAAATTAATAAATATTTGCCAGGCAATATAGCCGCTCGCAAGCGACCAGCTTTGAGCCATCTATATAACTATTATGTATCATTGACCCTGTTAATGACAACAAGAAAACAGGGTTGCCATATCTAAACTGTCAGTACCCACTGGTAGCCATTTGGACAGGTCGTTGGAATGCCTAATTGAAAACCAAAGACAATAAAGTTAAATAAACAATTAGGTTAGTCAAATATCAACTCATTCATTCTTTCAATCATACTTGAGTAACGTAAGAACTTAAATTTAAATTATTACACAAAACCAGTTCATTCTACTACACAATATGTAGTTCAAATGGCCCGTCGTTAAATTAGACCTGAATTGGTAACAATGTCGTTGAATATTTCTGTTCGTGTTTAAGAAATATAACCTCAAACTACAATGATTGGTATGTCCAGAGACAATCCAGCGAGACGTGTAACTCAATGTATTTTTTTTGTTCGGTAAAAGTTATTTGGGCGATTGTAACCACAACCAGTCTATGATGGCGCCACTAGTAAATAGCGGGAAAATTAAAAATGCTTTAGGGCGGGAAATTCAAACATGGATTCAGAAATAAAGTTTTTCTATACAAATTTACAGGAGAAACAAAAACTATTGTTTCACTGTATATTAAAAAAATATAAAAGCTTCCAATAACATCAATTTTTTATCACATAAATAATCATTTTAATAAAGGAAGTTTTAATCAGTTTAATATAAACAGTGAACATAGTTTTTATTACTCTTGTAAATTTCGCTAAAATAAAAAACTTGAAAATTCTATTGATTATTAAATATTTAAACTTGGAAAAATAATACACCAAACTCTTTTTCTATAAATTATATTTTTGTAAGGTACAGAAAAACAAACTACAATTGCTTCGTTTAGAAAGTACCTCCTATCATTTTGTGACAAATTACAAAGAAAGTAACAGTTGTTATATATTCATAATATATTTAAAAACTAATGTAACAAATATTTTATAAAGTATAGTATCGATACCTTTTTGCCAGACTATCATAAGTGCCATTTGAACAAATGTCACTTATGTTAGTCTGGCAAAAAGGTATGGATATGTTATGACTGTTTATTTTAATAGAAACCATGGAAACGAAACACACATACACTCAACACAAATGTATAAGGCCCGAGTCAAGTAAGTTCCCATCCTGTAAACTGGATCGAAACCTGCTAGACCCCTGCTAACTCCTTATAGTAATCAAGATCAATATATTTATATGCCATGCCTTCTAAAAGGGAATGAAGGATGACATACTATCATCATTTAAACAGGACGTTGCTGTTATTTCGTTTGTTTGTGTATCTTGTGTGTGTGCATTCCTGTTGTGTCCTCAGTCATGTAAAAGTTTTCCTAGTCTCCTAATTTGGTTACTAGGTGGACCTTCTCCAACTAGTAGTCTAATCTATTCAATCTGTTCAGAAGCAGGAGGTACTTTTCAAACATAGCAAATATTATTAATAATAAACACTATTTAAAGATAAATCCATTTTTGTAATTTTTTTGTCATTGCCCCTTACCTTTCTCTTACACCACCAGGGTATACCTATTTTCCATATTCCCTTAATTATAGATTACCTTACAATGTTTGAATGAATATAACATTTTACTCATGAAAAATCTAATTTCATATTTAACTCTTTTTCAATTTCATTTGAAACAATAATTGGTACCTATATTACAATTTATTATCAAAGTTATAGCAAATCCTACTTAAACTACTGGTTGTTCTGCAGGATAAATTAACTTTTCTTGAGATTGATCTCTCTATAAAATCCAAAACCGACCTGATGTCCCCAAATTTATTTTCCAATGCATCCTGATTTAAAATTCTGCCCTTTTGTGATTCAATTTTTTTTTTCTTCCTTTACTTAGAGTGGCTGTTAGAGGTAGGTGTATGTAAGAAATAGCTAATCTCTAATCATTTCAAAAGTCCTTTGCCAATACTACATGTGCAGATTTTTTACTCAGCATACATTTTACTTTTCTAGTAGATAGGAACTTTGTGCTGCCATTAAAGCTGTCCAGACATTCATCTACCTACTTAATGAACATAAGTAGCTGTAATAATGGATCTCTGTTCCAATTCACCTAAAATAATTATAGTCATTGTGTAATATATTATTAAACACACACATTATACAGTGGTTTTCTTAATAAATTGGAAATTACTTACCTCTAGAAAGAAATGTGTACAAAAACGCGAGTTTGGTTCCAGAAATTGCTTCATGCAAAAAATAATATGCAAAAATAAACATTCCCCCCCAAAGAAAATGAATTAAACAACAAAATCAGACTAAAAGAAATAGGTATACGGGGCCCAAATTGAATTAATTTTAATAAAATGCACATGTTCATAACAACATTCATAACATTGTCAGTTGCACAATATATCCGTCAGTTGTCAGTTTTAATATTTTTAATCGATATTTCTACGTCAAAAAACCAGCAACACCAGCGCCCTCTGAAAATGGTGTTAGTTTTATTGGAGAGAGATAGACATATGTAAAGATCAATGTAAAAGAAAAAGAGGGTCATATATGTAATTTAAATGGACCACCGAACATATTTTCCTATTAAGTTACACGTCTCTGTTGTCTCTGGTATGTCGAATGAAGTTGTCTTATATTAAATCTTTATGTTCAAAAGGTAAGAAATATCAATTTTATTATAATTATACAGTCAATACCTTTAAGCATAATCACTGAGATTGTCCTTCTTGTCCTTTTTTCTTGCAGGCGAGTCACCAGCAGTAAGGATGCTGTATTCCCAGCCATGGTAAAGTTCTTCTCCAATAAAAACAAAGTCAATTTACCAGCATCTGCTAAGATGCGGGATCTTTTATATGTGTTACAAAAAAAAACTGTCCTGTGACTCACTAAGCCGGCACAACGCACTTTTGAGGTGAGTAAATAAATACCTTACTGGCTATTTGTCCATTACAAATACAAAGTTTACAACTAGGTTTCTTTAATTTCTTGATAACTGATCGATTGATTCTTTTCTTTTATAATTTTACGGGATTCAAAAATTTTTCATACATTTCATCTTTTATCAATTTTCTCCCCCCAATTTTTTTTTATCCAACCCCTTAGTTACCAATTTTGATCAAGTAATAACTTTTTAAATTTAACTAATCAAAACGATTTGCTTTTAGTGATCTATTATTTATGTGATTTACTATTTTAACTAAAAGACTTTATTTAAAATATCACTGTCCGATTATTTTTGTGAAATTATTTCATACTACTGTTATTATAATTTTTTTATTCTGGTTGTCAATTTTTATTAATTTAGACAAATCTCTTCATATAAAATCATGTTGGCAACAATTTTACCAATTTTTTTTGAAAATTGTCAAGTTTGTCAAACTTTCTTGATAAACTTGCTGTACAGGGTGATAATATAATTATTCGAGGAAAAAATTTGTATTTTGATTAAAATTTATTTTATTTTATTTTTAATGATTATTATTATTTTATTTTAGGTAATGACACATAGATTTTCATGGAATCATATAAGTAGAAGGCTTTTTAATTTATAGAAACGAGTATTCTTTTTATCGCTCTATGAAAATTAAGTTTCTGATGGCTTTAATGCATTCTTACTGAAGGTAAATTTTTAATTTGTTATTTTATCTAGCTAAGCATATCCTTTTCTACATGATATTTTATTACATTACAATATATTTGTTTTCTGTCTTTGTCAATAAGATGTATTTTTTCAACAATAAAACAATTTGAATTAGGAACCTACGCATATCAGGCATATCGTAGCATTTAAATTTGTGTCGATGTATGTAGTGGAGAGAGCATAAGTTGAAACCATATCGATTCTTTCTGAGAGTGGTCTCTCTTTGTTATATGCATGTTCCTATTAAACTTTGTTAAAAACTCATTGTAAGATATACCTTCTGTGTTGAAAATTCTGTACCTGTCTAGTATCCTAAAGATTTTTTAATTATAAGTAGTTTCCTTTAAATTAAATATTATATATTCTTTGTATTTGTTAATGTCCTGAAGATTTTATTTAGACAAAATGTTATTCAATTCTTATAATTTGTACCCCTAATACTATTATTAAAATAACTACTTGCAATATAGGTTTTTTTATGGATTTTCAAATGTTAGGTAATTTTCTTTGAATTAAGTGTCTCATTTATTTTTTAATAACTTTTACACCTGATATTTATTATTAAAATACTTGCAATATTTGTTAAATATTTTTGTATTCTGTAGCATCTTGCAAGATTTTCAAATAAAAAAATTAGTTCAAATGATAAGTACCTAGTTTTGTTTTCTTCATTGGTCCCCAGCTCAAACTTAAATTTGCCTTTATTTCCAAGATTAAGTTTTGATAGGTATAGTAATTTAATAAATATTTCACTCGTTGTCTACAATATTCGACTCGATAGTGGAGTCGGTAAGCATATGGTATTCATTTGTAGTCAGGAGATAACAATGGTTATAATTGTATAGCAAAAATAGTTTACTTTCTACAGGAAAGAATCAAAATAATTATCCTTTATGAAGAGGTTGAAAAAAGCGTACGATGGGCAGCATTTAAATGAAAGGCATCCTAATCGTAATGTAAGTCATAGAGGTATATTCTCGATTTGGTAGCAAAGTTTTTGGAAACTGGTTCGGTGAAAAATAGGAAAAGAAATAACCGACGAGTACTAAATAAAGAAGCTCTAATTGATGTTTTGGGAACATTTGTTGCCGTGCCAACTAGCTTCATACGAATATTAGCAGAACAGACGGGAATATTATGTGAGACTGTAAGAAGAGCACTGAAAATGCATAAATTTTATTTCTATACAATGCAGATACTTCAAGAGCTCTACGAAGATGATTTTAATAAAAGCATAAAGTTTTGTAAAACCATGTCTGATCAAGTTAACGCCAAACCTAATCTTCTACCGAATATCTGTTTCAGTGATGAATCTTCATTTTTTTCTAAATGACAATGTTAATAAACACAAATGTTGGTACTGGAGTGACGAACACCCACATATTATTCAAGAAGGGCATACGCAATTATTGGTTCTTTATTTAATGAAAGAAACTTGCCATGCGATCTGTCCCTTAATATGCTTAAAGAGATTATTGATCCTCTTATAAACTCACGAGCTAGAAACATACTAATGCAGAAGGAAATTTAGTTTTACAGGAGGATGTGTTACATTTCCACCTCATTTTTTCTTCTCGTCTGACAGAGATTTCCAGGCCCTTCGATAGAAGAAGGGAAGCAATTGAATGGCCCCCCAAGATCACCTGATTTAACTCCCTTAGACTTTCTTCTTTGGGGAAACCTTAAATCCGTTGTTTATGCTGATATTGATGATCTTAAAAGGAAAATTACAGAAGCATGCCGGTCAATTTCCGGTAAAAGTTTCCCAAAATGTTATAGAGGAGTTGGGAAACAGACTTTTTACTGTTTACAGTACAATGGACAACATTTTTAGAATAGTGTACAAGTAGATCCTATGTGTTCTATTTTTAAATTTTCTTGTGCAAATTTCAAGTTATTTATTTTGTAAAAGTCACCTTACCAAATAATAAAAACTTAAACGTGTAGACTTGATATTCCTTCTGTTATTCAACCCGATAAAATAATTTTTGTTTAATAAATAACTAATAAATTAGAGTACCATTGGAAAGAGAATTAAACGCCCTTTAAAATTATGTCCCTTTTGACCCCTTTTCCCATTTAAGATTTTAACGGTAACAACTATATCTCCTAAGAGGTTGAGCCACGAGTGTTAAAAGTATTCATTGTAGGTGTCCTCCTTGAAAATAAAATTGACGACTTTTTGCGATTTTTCATATTATTTAATGGAAGAAAGATATTTAGTTTAGGAAGTTTTCGGTGTCACCCTGTATGTATATCACTTGTTACATAAGCACATAAAGAAAAAAATAAATACAAAAATTTAAATAGTACCTGAAGGGTCTTTTAATTGAAGACTACTCGTTAGATGAATTGATAAATAATTTTTAATATTTCAATATATTTTTACGTACTTATACGTGAGCATTGTATTTCATTTATCTATGATATGACGAATATTTTTTTGAATGCCTATGTTGTATTCAACGAACCTTATGAAATTTAGTTATTAATATAAAACTAATTTTGTAACCTATCTCATGTCATCGTAAGATGATCTAAAGAGAATAATATAAATTTATGTATAGTTGTCCCTTAAGGTGATTACAGCACCCCCTTTTAATTTTCGGACAAGGATATCTCAAAAAGTAATTTTTTTAAAAAATTAAAATTTTGGCAAAATATATTAGGTAATAATATCTAAAATATGCATATATTTTAAAATTTTAATTCCTTCCAGTTTCCGAGAAAAAAAATCAAAGGGCTTTAAATTTTGAAATATCATAATGAAAATAAATGCATTCCTCAACAGCACTATTCTTAATATAATCCCCAAATTTAACTTCTTAATCTCTTGTTAATGATTTTTTAAAATTCGCCGAAATTAGTGGCTAAAACGCCTTGTTAAGTGCTATTTTCTGGTTTAAACTGGTGTAAACTGGTGTAAATCATTGTAAGAAACGAATGATGACTGAGAGTGTACGATACGATGGTTACAGACGCGTTACACTAAAAAGAAGCACTTAACGAGGCGTTTTAGCCACTAATTTCGGCGAATTTTAAAAAATCATTAACAAGAGATTAAGAGCTTAAATTTAGGGATTATATTAAGAATAGTGCTGTTGAGGAATGCATTTATTTTCATTATGATATTTCAAAATTTAAAGTCCTTTGATTTTTTTCTCGGAAACTGGAAGGAATTAAACTTTAAAAAATATGCATATTTTAGATATTATTGCCTAATTTATTTTTCCCAAATTTAAATTTTCTAAAAAAATTACTTTTTAAGATATCCTTGTCCGAAAATTATAAGGGGGTGCTGTAATCACCTTAACGCCAACGCAAATATTTTGCCGTCCCTCGCCGCAATAGCTATATTTAAATTATCTCAACTAATACACAATCTGGTTTAATTATTTATTCCTTTTATTAAATAAGTATTAGTAATTTGTATTTAATTATATGT
>OV651817.1:42597967-42705467 GCA_927349885.1 Psylliodes chrysocephalus
ATAGATACGCCTTGTTTACATTTAATTTGTTCGGAACATCTTTCTGACAGTACGCTCTTCCTATGTTGTCAGATCTCTTTGATCAAATATCCTGCATTAAATTTTTATTAAAAAATGTTCCGTTCCATTTAATATAAACTATATAATGCAAGAGTAAGTTTATCCAAATAGTTGTCATAAATAATAGGTCTTTATTAAATGAATATTAACGGAATAAGGAACATTGTTGCATATTCTTCCAGTACTGATTTCTTCATTTGTTTTTGAACCATCTATATACCAGACTAATTCTTCATCCTGTATTTTCGGTCTGGTATATGAATTTACTGAAAATTTCATTTAAAATTATAAGTGGTTGTTACTAATTCAGTACGCGTGTAGAACCTTATTATTTTTTGGTGTTTAACAGCATGTATTTGTCTTATTGGTTTTTATCCCTGTAATAACCTGCAAATGACAGACCTGGTTTTCCTTTTATATGTGTAGTGGTGCTTAATAGTACCTGTATTGCTCCTTGCTGGAGTTGGTGTGTTGTTGTAGTAAAATGGGTCTTATCACTCATTTATACAGGGTGTCTAAAAAAGATTGGTAATAAATTATACCACGTATGCTTGGGTCAAAAATAGGTCGATTAAACCGTACTTACCTATATACAAAAGTGCTCCCAAAAATAGTTATAAGATAAAAATTTAAATGAATTTTTTTAACGTTGCTCTTAAACCGTTGGACATTTTTTCATGAAATTTTATAGCGTGTTGGAATACCATGACTAACAAAATCGAGGTAAAGGCAATATAATTTTTTATTTTTGTAGGATTTTGGAGGGTGTCACCGCCCCTTTCTCTACTCAACTTTTTTGTAATATAAAATTTTAATAAAAATCGAACAACATCTATTTTAAAACTTTTTTGTGTCTTAGTATTTGTTTGTAAAATGTTTGGTTTAGACGATACAGCCACTTAAAAATAACATCTTAAAAATATTCAATGTAAATTATACGTATGCAAAAATATCAAAATTCGATTTTCATTGTTAAAACTATGTAGTAAGTGTATATAGGAGAAAAATGTAATTTTGAACACCTTTAAATTTTTTTTTTATTTTGATAACATTAGTTTGTAATTTAAAAATAAACTTGATTTTGATATTTTTCATACGTAGAATTTCCATTGAATATTTTTAAGTTGTCATTTCAAATGGCTGTATCGTCTAAACTAAACTTTTTACAAAGACAAAAAAGTTTAAAAATGGATGTGTCATTCCAGTGGCGTTTCATTTGTAATTAAATTTTATACTACAGAAAAGTTGAGTAGAGAAAAGAGCGGTGACCCCCTCCAAAAACTTATAAAAATCAAAAAAAAATATTGCCTCTTCCTCGGTATTATTAGTTATGGTATTCTAACACGTCATATAAAATTTAATGAAACAATTCCAACCGGTTTAAGAGCAACGTTAAAAAAATTGACCCAAGAATATGTGGTATAATTTATGACCAATCTTTTTGAAACACCCTATATAACCGTACGGTCTTCTTAAGCAATATCTATAAAATGCTAATTCGTATATTATTTGAAAATTAGAATTTTTTTAAACTGAAAAACACAAGTTTTCACCATTTTATTTAGCGGTTTGATCTCTTAATTTAAATTATTTGGAACTTTAAAAAAGTAATAACTTTGCGGCTAAATTGGAAGCATGCTTTTTTCAACCCTTGTCGATAGTCAGCTATAAAACCTAAAACTTAATAAACAACATTCTAAAGGTAATGTGACTATATTGACTCATATATCTTCCAAACAGTAAACGCTGTTTTCTCGGTTCATTTCAGATTCCTTGTCCCATATATCACTGTTTATTCGCACCTTCCCAACGTTTTGACCCCTTTAAACCCCTTCAAACGTTCCTTTGCTCTGCAATAACAGCAGTAATGCAAGAGTTAGCTGGACAAAACTTTTTATTATAAATAGTAATATCCCTTTGCAATTTTTTATTCACTGACCAAGTTTTGCCTCTATAAAGAATGGTAGTAGAATTATCTTATAGTTCCTTACCTTCTTTTCCTGAATACTGTGTGTACGAAATTCGAGTCACTATGTTGATATCTTGTTTAATTTAAAAGATAGAAGGTCGGTTGGCAAAACCGAATCTATCTAAAATAACAACTGGTACACGAAACTGCATTAGTTTAATAGCAGATATTTTTTGTCTCGAGTAATTGTTATTCTCCTAGCTAACAAGAAAATAAAAATTTTTTTAGGCCTACGATGGTTATAAACAGATTTAGCAACGGCGTAATAAAATTAACAAAAAATTGTCTCAAAGGTATTTTTATTATATCTTTATTAGATGAAAAAATGGGTGCATTATACAGGGTGTTTCAAAAAGATTGGTCATAAATTATACCACATATTCTTGGGTCAAAAATAGGTCGATTAAACCGTACTTACCTACATACAAAAGTGCACCCAAAAATAGTTACAGGGTGTATAAGTTAAAATGAATTTTTTTAACGTTGCTCCTTAACTGTTTGGCATTATTTTATGAAATTTTATATGACGTGTTAGAATACCGTGACTAATAATACCGAGGAAGAGGCAATATTTTTTTCTTGATTTTTATAGGTTTTTGGAGTGGGTCACCGCTCTTTTCTCCACTCAACTTTTTTGTAGTATAAAATTTAATTACAAATGAAACGCCACTGAAATCTAACATCCATTTGAAAATTTTTTTGTCTCTTAGAATTTGTTTGTAAAAAGTTTAGTTTAGATGATATAGCCATTTGAAATGACAACTTAAAAATATTCAATGGAAATTCTATGTATGAAAAATATCAAAATCAAGTTTATTTTTAAATTACAAACTAATGTCATCAAAATAAAAAAAATTAATTTAACAGGTGTTCGAAATTACAATGAAAATCGAATTTGGATATTTTTGCATACGTATAATTTACATTGAATATGTCAATTTAAGTGGCTATATAGTCTAAACCAAACATTTTACAAACAAATACTGAGAGACAAAAAAGTTTCCAAATAAATGTTGAATTTCAGTAGCGTCCGAGTTTTAATAAAATTTTATATTACAAAAAAGTTGAATGGAGAAAGGGGCGGTGACACCCTCCAAAATCCTACAAAAATTAAAAAAAATATTTTGCCTCTACCTCGATTTTGTTAGTCATGGTATTCCAACATGTCATATAAAATTTCATGAAAAAATGTCAAACGATTTAAGAGCAACGTTAAAAAAATTCTTTAAAATTTTTATCTTATACACCCTGTAACTATTTTTGGGTGCACTCTTGTATATAGGTAAGTACGTTTTAATCAACTTATTTTTGACCCAAGAAACGTGGTATAATTTATGACCAATCTTTTTGAAATACCCTGTATAAAATAATAATGACAATCTATCATAATAATAATGTCATAGTAACCTATAACGTTACCAGGGTTCATTCAAGGTAAGCTTAACTATTTATCTGGTGGCACAAAATTAAAATGTCACTACATAGACTAAATAAAATTTAGTTTCCACAAAAATGAAAAAAACACGAAACCAACACCTAGTGATAAAATCACGAGTTCTAAGTGATTTATTCTTTGAGAGCTTTCCCTAACATTAAGAAGTTTGAGTATAAAAACTTAAAATTTAATAGATAAAATTTAAAAGGGCGAGTGGTATTTACACTGATTATTTTTTTAATTATGTTATATGAAAAGGACAAAATAAACATATTTGGAATATGTAACAACCTGAAAGCTTCAGAAATGTTTATTATATACAATACAATACAATAAATATTTGTTTTTTTTTATAGTAATATAATGTCCATTAATGATGTTTAGTTAACAATGGTGGAGGGTTTTAAATGAGTTTTATGTATGTTAAAGCGATTTAACATAAATGAATCAAAACAGGTTAGTGTTTGTATTTTAAATTATACTAGTTTTAATTTTGTGCAATAAAATAAACAATCATTTTGAAATTTGGATATTAATAATGATTTAAAGTACAGTTTAATTTAATAAAATATGTTAAATATTTTTATTTGTTTGTTAAAGAGGTAAACAAAATTTTATCAGAAACATAAAAACGTAGAAGGGGTTTAATCGTAATACAACTCAGTGATTGGTTAGGATAAGCTCTTATTCTTTTATGGCTGAAATCACAAAATGTGACTATTTTGACACAAAATAGTCAAATTATTAGTGCACTTTGGTGTCAAAAAACCATACCAAAATAAGAAGAATTTTAGTATACCGCCCCTGGTAACGTACAGATGCATACTGCTGCATCGTTTTGTCTCCACCGGCAAAGCATCTCCATAGATTACCAAGATGCTACACTACATTTATGCTGTAGAAATAAAACTGTGAACTTGGACATTTAAACGGGAGTGTGCAGGATGTTATATTATTGTATTTTATAATAATATTTACTGTTTTTAATATATTACAAAAGCTCCCAAAATGATTAAAAAAGAAATATCTAATTAAACAGATATACAGGGTGATTAAAAAAAGTTATGCCATAAATTCTTCCTTAGATAGATTACCAAAAAATAAGTGGATTTGGTTATATTTACCTATATAAAAAACTGGTTTTTAACAAAGTTACATGGCGTTAAACTAACATTAAAAAAAATTTTTTTTTTTGTAAAAAGTTTGCTTTTGCGATTTTACTTTGATTTTTTGCTAGTGCTGTAGATTTGAAGTCTCAATATTTTAAGGAGAAAAAAAATTAAAGCGACCACCTTAAAAAAAGTTGGAGGGTTGGGTACTATTTAACCCCCCGTATTTTTTTTGACATAAAGAAACTTGCTTTATCGATATTATAATCAAAAAGAACTATGAATTTTGATTTTGTTTTATAGCTAAATGAACTTTGAATCTTGCTTAGTAATGAGCTATTTACATTGAATTTCTAGAGCAATTTGTCCGTCCTGGACTTTACATATCAACAAAACTAAGAGTAGGTCAGGAGTTATTGTACAAAAAACGCATACAAAAATCAGTGATGTGCCTAGGGCTGTGCTTGAGCCGCCCCTGCAAAAACTATCTCTTTAATTTATTGAGGAAATTTATGACTAGAAGTTTACTAATTATCATTTACAATTCGCTGGTTGAATATGTAATCCAAAATCGTATATTAAAAATTTTCTACAAAAAAAAACAGCATTATATCCTACCTTTGTATAAGAATATTAAATTATCTATCTTGCTGTACCTTTATGGAAAGCCTGAATTGAGATATACTACAAATTATTTGCAATAAATATCAGAAGAAGTATACATTTTTAAATAATTTGACATTTAAGAGCCATATTCACACATCACAGTTGACATCTTGATACTTGACAGGCACAGCCAAGCATTATTCTGATTTTTGCCAAATAAAATGGCCGGTTAATTATTCTATGGGGTTGCGACAGAGAGCCAATACATCTGATAAAGGTGTTTTTGTGGCTAGGGGCGAAATAGTAGTACGCTTAAGTTAGCACCGCCTTAAAAATGTCATTTTTAAGAAACTGATTATATATTTGTCATAAATTGGCAGGCTTAGCTACTAATTTCGAATAAAAATAGTTTCCAAAATGGCTATGATTGCAAGTATGAAGGTCGCAACCCGCCTTAGAAATTTCACCTTTATTATCAACAGCTGTTGTTTGACAGGTCGTTAGAGAATGTTTGCAATTTATGGAATTTAAAGAATGATAGAAATGTTTACTTAGAAATCATTGAAATTCCTAAAATTGTAACATCAGAAAAGCAATTGCGGATTTTAAGAAAATTGATTATAAAGTAGTTAGAATAAACCGAAAATTCTGAAAATCAATAGGGTTCTAAATTAGAAGTAATTGTTCAAGAAAATCAAAACCGCAAGTCAATCAGAACTTTCGTTCTCGAGTTATCGTGCTGGCATACATACATACAGATGACCACACGAATTTTTTTTTGCATTTTCGGAAACATAAAAAAAGTTTTAAAAAATAGGGGTAAGAAAAGTTTTTCCTCTGCACGAATGCAATACTGAGGCACCATAGGAAGGGGTCGTTGTTGGAAAAGGTAATGGTGGCATGGAGTCCCGAAATTTTTATAAATGTATCACCTTTTAAGTCGCTTAACATAACATTTTTAAATTTTATTAATAAAAATAAGTCTAACACTAAACAAATAAAATCATAGAGGCTCAATCAAATAAAATAATCAGTCACCATCTCTGGAATTCGTTTAAAATCCCTTTAAATTGTAAGTCTATCTCTCTTGATTTTAGTGTCTCGCTCTGACTGTGACTATGACTTTTCGCTTTAATTACCTAAACAGCTGTTGCACGCCGGGAAACGCTATTTGCAACTTCATATTATGTATGACTGGTATACTGTACCACTAACACTTACCAGTTTAGAGTATTTTTCGTCCAAATAGATTTTAACAAGAACCATCTTCATGTAGGTGGAGTTTTATTTTTAACTTGATGAATGACCACTAACTTTCCGCAAAATATGGCCGTTTAAAGTACAGATTTTATCTCTATTCTACAAAAATTCATTTTGATATATAACATATTGTTAGAAAAGTTATAAAACATGGTGAATGTAACGAAAGATATAAAGGATTGTTTACAAGCACCAGCCGGAACAAATTATTCAATGTAAATTGGGTGTTAGTAACAATATAATTTATTTAAACTTAGTTGACAGAAAATATATCGATTTTATTTTAAAATTATATATAAAGGGTGTTTCAGAATTCACCTGACAAATGGAAAGCACACATATTAACACGTCTTTGTATGTTAATTCAACCTAAATCACCTTAATCTGAAAATGCTTCATAAGAAAGCTCACTTTTAATCTAGAGCTCTTTAAAATTGGTGCTATCAAGGAAATTCAAATAAAAGTCTCTCATCTAATTGCAAAAAGTGGAAAGTGGGCTTTTTTGCTTTTTTTTTAGTTGGGTACAGGGGAGGGAGGTAAACAAAATATATTGTGTCGAGGCGATGGAAGCGGTTATGTGGCCTGTGAAATTCAAAGTAACGCTGCATATCGTTGGCATTAAATAATTATGTTTCTGAACGTCAATATCAATACAAAATCCCTATTCAAGTATTTTCTCTCGTCCGGTTTTTCTAGAAATTCCGACCAAGTGACCGGATATTTACGTTTTTTAATAAAATTCGGGATATAGCTCAAACGCTTTTTTCTCTAAACCTTCAATGAAAATGGTAGAAATTTTTGAGTCAAAGAAAGGATTGATGGGCAAAATAATTATTACCTGGCGAAACTCGGAATCAAAAGTCGAAAAATGATTTAATTGCTTTCAAAATAATTATATATGGTTATTGACCTTGCAATTATTTTTTATTTCAGTAGAGATTTACTCCTTTCGCCATAAATTAGACAATTTGGATTTTTTGTTTTTTTGTTTTTTTTTTAGAAAACCGATTTACTCCTTTCGCCATAAATTAGACAATTTGGATTTTTTGTTTTTTTGTTTTTTTTTGTTTGATTGTTAATAAAAGACTGAATGGTGTAGAATAGGGTGGAGCAACAGTATAGGAAGATTTTGATTTTTTTTGAAATCCAAGATGCCGGACTTTGGGAAAGATGAGCTAGTGAAGAGGAAGTTTTTTTTTTAGAAGCATCTCCTTCACCGCCACAGGGTCTCAATAAATCTGATTTTTTTTTCGAAAAATTAGGATGTCTGACGTTGGAAACGATGTGCTTGGGAATAGGAAGTTTGTTGATGTTTTTATTTTATTTTTACTAGCCTCCATTTCACCGCCACAGGGTCTGAAAAATTAATTTTTTTTTTTGAGAAATTAGAGAAAAGATGCCTGGCTTTAAAAATGATGTGCTTGAGAATAAGAAGATTTTTGCTGATTTTATTTTTCTAATAACATCGTATGCATCACCATAGGGTCACCAAAAAAACAGCAAAAAACTTCATAAATAACATAAAATATAATGTATATTTTTAAACAAACATTTATTTCTCTTTGAAAACTGTAATACAATTCAAAGTCTAAACTAAAATAAAATAGAACATGTATGATCCTACTTTGAAGGAAAATCTTTTTTAGTCTCAAATTTCGGCATTACGGACCGTGACTCTAATTTACTTTTTATTGTCTTATGTCTTTCCACATTTTGTATGTTGCAAGGGTAATCTTTTATATAAGAAATTGGTAAATGTTCTGGGTCGTCTACGATTTCTTGTAATTGGCTTTCCGTTAATAGGGCTGTTATTGGTGGTTCGGTCCAAATCACATTTTGGCAGTCTACTAGCTCGTAATATTCTTGAGCTTTAAAATTAAAAACCGAATCAAACGAAATCAAGGATCTCTCAAAAAAATCAGTTAAAGAATCGAAAAAAATTCAGGCAGTTCCAGAAATAGGGAACAGATGGCCAATATAGTTTGAACCTGGTTTTTGCAATAAAGTTATGTGTTCTTCGACGATTGTTCTTTTTCTATTATCAGTAAATATTAATGTCTTGTCCTTACGGCCATCGAAATACAAACCAAGTTACATGGATATTTTTGAAGACCTTTGTAGCTCCTGTTTTTTTTCTGCCTTGAACGTCTGACCTTATGACGGTCAATGATACTTTGGGAGTCTTTCCTTGTAACAATTTCGTTATCCTGGAATACGGCTGAAGATAGCGCAGCACCTGCTCTGTCTGAAACCTCGTATCTCTCTAACGTATTTGCCAACACCCAACACGCTGAGATTGCTAAGGTTGCGATAACTTAAGCCTGACGTACTTGGTTCATCAAAAAAAGTGTCATTTTGGGAGCAGGGTCGTCTTTATTATTATCAGACTTACCTAGCTCACTTTCTTTAGTCTTTCTTTCCAGCAAAAAAAAATATCTCTGCTGTCAAAAAATGTGTTCGCTTTCGGCTCTTTGGGTATGTTGTCTTTTTCATTTACATTTTCTTTTTCTTTTTTTTGTTGTTATCGAACACCCTTGAAATCAACAAAACCAAACATCATTTTCCTGTCTGATCTCTGATCTTTAAGAAATGGGCGTTCTTTTCGAGGAACCTACAAATATTTAAATTTAAAAAAATAGAAATACTTTCCAGCTGCGTCAGCACTTTAAAAAGAAAAAATACATTATATTACGCATTATTTTTAATTTCAATTGTGTGCCTTGTTTCGTTTAGTCTTACCTTATTTGGTTTTAAACACAAACAACTTTCAAACTCGATACATTTGCATGCTGCTAAGTCAAATAATCGTAAGCTATCTTTTACAAAATCCGCAATTTTAGATTTATAGGAAGCAACGTCTTTTCTTTGTTAATATAGCTTAAAAAGAACTTTTTGTTTCTTCTGGTACTCTTTTATTAGCGCCACAATTCTTTGATAACTTACTGTTGGTACTGATGCGGATTTCCAAATCTCTTCTATTTTTTGAGCAACAACTTCTGAAGCCTCGGATACAAGAAGATTGCGGTTAATTCGTTCTTGTTCTAGGTTATGTCGAACCCATAAAAAATATTTCATTACATCCGAAAAAGTAAGTAAAATCGAGAAAACCAAGTCTTTGGGTGCATCAAAAATAAGACATTTTATTGCACTATCGTTTTCTTAGATATTTTAAATATTTATAACAAGTACAAATGGAAAGCAAAAGCGTGCGTATTGGCCTAATACCGACTGAGTAAAGAACAGTAGCAACGCTAACAAGGTTTAATACAAGTCTTAACAAGATTGACAACGGAATAAGGTCGTATTCGTAACAAAGGACAACTAATTTACAGACAAGTACCCGATTAGTTATTTCTCATGTTGCCATGTGGCAAATAAAGTCTGATATAAATTTATTTTTTTAACAAAAGGCTGACTGTGCAAAGGTTTTATTGCAATAATAAGAATATTTTTTTATAATTAAAAAATATATTGTATTAGTATTTCCACCGCCCAAAGGGCAATATTCGAGGCAATAGAAAAAAGGGGTGGGGCGGTGGAACGACTTGAGCTAAAAAATTAATTTTTTGGCAAATTAGATACTTTTGCCTTATATAAAAATTTCGCTCCACCCTAGTATAGAAGTACTAAATAAAAAATGCTTGCAAGGACAATACTATTAGTTGAAAGTCATATAAATATTTTATGAGTAATAAACCAGTTTTCAAATTTTGGTTCTGATTTACGCCAGGTTTTAATATTACAAATAAGAAAATAAAACTTTTAGCACAAACATCAAGAGAAAACTAAAATAAAAATACAAAAAAAAACTGATTAAAATCTTCCAGAACCAGATGCAAATCAACAACAAAGAGAAACAGATACATTTAAAATACCACAGATCCAACTCGATGCCAGAATCTGGAAATACGTTTACCGAAGCACACGCTGGTAAACAAAATCTAAAACTAAGAAGAACTATTTAAGGCAGGACTACACCCAGTTGAAGTACAGGAGAAGACATTAGACAGAGACAAAAATTAACTTTCGCTGTTTCTTGTTAACAGTGACCCAAAAGAAAAAGCTACTAAGAGCACCAATAGAGGCAACTCAGTGTTATGAATGCCATCCACAACTAGCAGTGTGACTGTAGAATGAGCATCAAGTGTGATAGATGCGAAGGAGATTACAAAGTGAAAGAATGCGATATGCCAAAAGAGACGAAAGCGAATTGAGCAAACTGCCAAAGACAGCACCCCGCGAACTACCGACAATGCCCAAAAATGCCGATACATATTGTAATGTATGGTAAATGAATAGTTACAATTGTTACACCGCGCCCATCTCTAGTGCATTGTTTTGATATCTTGTGTATGTACGAATGCGACGGCCGATGCGCGCAGGAATTTTAGGCAGTCGCATTTGGCAAATTGTAATGAGTGACACGTGAATAAAAGGGTTATTTGGTTACCGGTGTTTTAGTATCCCCGATTTTTCAGTGGCGACGACAGAAAATATTAATAATTGTATTTATATCGGTTCGCGGGCGATAATAATTAAATCATAAAAACATTCAGTACCCGGGTACCTATAATAAACTTTTTGATAAGTTTTTTTTTTTAAGAGATTTCATAGACAAAATGCCGGACGTTCCGTCGAATATCGGTTTAAATTTATCATTCAATCCGAGGACGGGTGAGTGGACAGTGTTCATCAAAAGGCTCCAGCAATATTTTATAGCAACGCAAGTCACGGATAATAATGTTAAAAGGGCAGTATTGTTATACAGCCTAGAAGATGAGGCTTTCAAGCTCCTAAAAGACTTATGTGTTCCAAACGAACCCGAAGCGTGTTCATTTGCAGATCTAGTAAAGTGTCTAGATGAATATTACGACAAGACGTGTGTGGTTTGGGTAGAACGAGCAAAATTCTACTCTGCACAAAAGCTAGAGAACGAGTCAGTTCAGGAATGGAATGTCCGCTTGAAGAAGCTAGCCAACACATGTGAATTTAGTCAACAATTGGACTCGATACTCAGAGATATTTTTATCACTAAATATAACGAGGGTAAAGTACGAAACGCCTTGTTTGGATTGAAGAAAGACACAACTTTTAAGAAGGCGTTAGAGGTAGCTCAGATTGAGGAAGCAGCCAGAGCGGGCTTGAAAGAAGTGCCGGAAGTTTACATTAAAAAGGAACCAGGAATTTCGGAGTTGGATGTGCACCAGATTAGCAGGGGGAGGCAACAGCAGTTTGATAGTGCCGGTTCAGTTCGGCACCAATACCGCGCAAACTCGTCCTCTCAAGGATCTTCCAGACAACAAGTTCCCAGTTTCGGGGCTTTTTCGAGGCAATCAAGAGATGGAAAATGGATTGGAGGAAGAGAATCAGCACGTGCTAGTGAGAGTGTTAGTGCTAGTGCGCTTAAGTGTTTCCGTTGTGGGAAAAATCACGTGGCGGCAAGATGCCCATATAAGGAATATATTTGCAACCTTTGTGGAGGTAGGGGTCACCTGCAGGCGGTATGTAAACAATCAAATCATAAACAGCTTAATTTTTTAGTTGATGAAATTGAATCAGAGACCGAATCACCTGTTTTGTGTTTAAAGTCTAACAGTGACGTACCTATTTGCATAGATATTGATATTGAGGGTAAAATGTTTAAATTTGAGTTGGATTCAGGGTCAGCCGTTTCAGTCTTGCCATATAGTATTTATAATACACATTTTAAAAATTATTCTTTAGCAGGAACCAAAATTTCATTAGTGAACTTTTCAGGTGACAAGATTAAACCTCTAGGAAAAACTGAACTACCTGTAAAATTCCACGATAAAGTCAATAATTTAGAATTTTATATCATGTCTAGGGACTGCCCATCCTTGCTAGGAAGAAATTTTATTAGACATTATAATCTGGGGTTTAAAGAATTAAATTACATAAACCAAGACTGGGTTGGCAAAATAACCCAAAATTACTCAAATGTTTTTTCGGAAAAACTCGGAACTTTCAATCGTTTACAATTAAAGCTTTATGTACGCGCCGACGCAGTACCAAAATTTGTTAAACCTCGGCCTTTGCCTTTTAGCTTGCGGGATAAAGTAGAAGGGGAGCTCGAACGATTACAGAAAGAAAAAATAATTTCACCAGTAGATTTTTCCGAATGGGCCTCAGCAATAGTTCCTGTGCAAAAAAAAGATGGGACTGTGCGTATATGCGGCGATTATAAAATCACGATAAATCCTTATATTTTAGCCGATAAATACCCCTTACCTCGCATTGACGATTTATTTGCTAAATTACAAGGGGGTCAAGAATTTTCGAAAATAGACCTGAGTCAGGCATATCAACAGATCGTGTTAGAACCCTCCTCGCGGAAGTTTACCGTTATTAGCTCTCATAAGGGCCTTTTTCAGTATAATCGTTTATGTTTCGGAATATCGTCGGCACCGTCTCAATTCCAACGTATAATGGAACAAATTTTCTCAGAAATGCCGGGTATTGCAATTTTTCTAGATGACATCCTGGTGACGGGAAAAACCAGGACCGAACACATCGCAAACTTGTGCAAGGTTTTAGAGACGCTTCAATCGGTAGGGCTCACGGTAAGAAAAGATAAGTGCGTTTTTTTTGTCGAATCAGTGGCCTATTTGGGTTTTGTGATTGATAGAGATGGGCTTCACCGGTGCCCAGAGAAAATCAAAGCTATTGAAAATATTCCAGAACCTACGAACGTGACTCAGTTAAAGTCATTCTTAGGCACAATAAATTACTACAATAGATTTATCCCAAATATCCCTGACGTACTCAACCCTTTGTATAAATTATTACAGAAGAGTACCACTTGGAAGTGGGACGATAGTTGTCGAGAAGCATTTAATAAAATAAAATTAATTTTGTCTTCTAAATCAATTTTAGTTCATTACGATCCAAATTTGAGGGTTACTTTGACATGTGATAGTTCTGATTACGGAATAGGAGCCGTTATTTCACATACTTTTGAAGATGGGACAGATAGGCCTATCTGTTTTGCTAGTCGAACACTAACGAAAGCTGAAAGGTCATATTCGGCATTGGATAAAGAAGCGACAGCTATCGTATGGGGAATTAAAAGATTTTATCAGTATTTATACGGGAACAAATTTACCTTAATCACAGATAACAAACCTTTAGTCTCCATTTTTGGACCAAAACGCGGGATTCCTATTCTCGCTGCAAACAGGCTGCAGCGTTATGCAGTTTTTCTAAGTGGTTTTGACTTCGACATTAAATATGTGCATACCACGCAAAATATTGCTGATTTTTTAAGCAGACTACCAGTAAATGATACCGAGAAAGATAACCAAATGTCTGATCTCGAAATTGACGAAATAGGCCTACACTATATAAGTGAAAATTCTGAAATTCCTATTGACGTTAAAAAGGTTCGGGACGAAACCCGATCAGATCCAATTTTGTCTAAAATTTGCCAGTATTTGAGAGAAGGCTGGCCTCATAATGTCAGTCCAGAAATTAAACCATATTTTTTAAAACGTTTCGAACTCACTATTGATGAGGATGTTATTATATGGGGTCAAAGGGTAGTCATTCCAAGTAAACTCCATTCTCTTATTTTGAGCGAATTGCATAGTGCACACTTCGGAATTGTCAAAATGAAACTTTTAGCACGATCTTATGTATGGTGGCCGTCCCTTAACCAGGACATTGAACATTTGAGCAAAACTTGCGAACAATGTCTAAAAGTTCAGTCAAACCCCCCTAAGGTCCCACTGCAAGGTTGGCCAGTACCCAAAGATGTGTGGTCTCGTATTCATATTGACTTTGCTGAACCAAAGAAAAATCAATTTTTTTTAATAATTCTTGATGCCTTTTCTAAATGGATTGAAGTATTTCATATGAACTCAATCACATCATCAGCTACTATAAGTAAATTAAGGGAAACCTTTGCTAGGTACGGGTTACCAGAAATTTTGGTTTCGGATAATGGAGCTCAACTCGAATCACAAGAATTTCAGCATTTTACCCAAGCTAATGGCATCAAACACATCACTTCGCCACCATATTCACCCCATTGTAACGGGGCCGCAGAAAACAGTGTAAAAACAATCAAACGTTTCTTATATAAAGAATTGGACCAGAAAAATGTAAATCTGTCTCTATCAAAATTTCTGCTAACCTACAGAAATACAATCCATTGTTCAGCTGGCGAAAGCCCAGCTAAAATATTTTTAAAACGCCCTTTAAGGACACGATTAGATTTAATTAAACCCTCGAACCTGCGAAGTCAAGGTCCAATACAAAATAGCATTGAAACAGTTCGTGGTAATTTACTAGAAGCCAATAAGCGCAATAAAAAATATTATAGAGGAAAAAGGAAAGCTGAATTTTTGATAGGTGACACAGTGTTAACAAAAGACTATAGAACTGCGAAAAGCACCTGGTGCAAAGCAAAAGTAGTTAAAATTTTGGGAAAAAATGTTTATATTGTCAAACCACTAGATGGTAACCGCACTTGGAAAAGACATAGCAACCAGCTTAAGTATAAACTTATGTCAGATTTATTTAATCATGAAGAGTTAGATGATAGCAGTTGCCAATTTTTTTCAAGTGATCCTAAAGATTTGTCAGGGGAGCATAGTAGAGAGGGTGAGAATGAGAATACTTTTTTTAATGCGGAGCAGATTTGTAAAGGTACAGATAATGTACTCAATAACTGGCAGACTCTAACACAATCGGAGATATTAGAAGAGCAATTTTCTCCTTCATCTATGCGCCCTATTAGAAATAGGAGAGAACCAGATCGATTAAGATTTTAATGTTTTTTTTTGTATATAAATCGGTCTTAGTTAAGTAGGATCTATTAAGGTGGAGGTGGTGTAATGTATGGTAAATGAATAGTTACAATTGTTACACCGCGCCCATCTCTAGTGCATTGTTTTGATATCTTGTGTATGTACGAATGCGACGGCCGATGCGCGCAGGAATTTTAGGCAGTCGCATTTGGCAAATTGTAATGAGTGACACGTGAATAAAAGGGTTATTTGGTTACCGGTGTTTTAGTATCCCCGATTTTTCACATATTACTAAGACAGCTTAGACTGTGTCTGGTACTAGTTCTGCTATGACAACGAATCAGAAAACCCAAATTACAACAAATCCGAAATCCAAAAAAGGCGACGAAAGCACCCAAACAAGACACCATTCAAAAACTAATGTCAGTTTTTAAAACCTCATTAAAGAGCTTATAAATTATTTCAGGTGAGTATGCAGTAACCACCTGTTTCTTATAACAGATGAAAATCAATCAACGGACGATAGACCAAAGAAGCGAATAATGCATGTAGAAATAAAATAGACAAACTGCGACCAGGGTGCTTATTCTTGAAATCGGGGAGTGAGAAATATTGAGAGAAAATTCTCACTTTCTACTCCCTTGTAAAAATTCGTATTCTTGACATCAAATTCACCAAAATTGGTGGAGAATTTTCTCTCTAAACTTTCTCCTACTTTTACGTAGAGAGAATGAAAATAACGAGAGAATTCAATTCACAAGCATGCGCAGTGCGTGTCAGAATTTTAACAAATCAAAATCAAAATATTACTATAACCTAATTGATGTTGTTAATAGTTTTCTGGATGTTTTCAGGTATTTTTATACATTTGCGGTATTTACTTTTCATTTAAAATAGATTTAGAAGCGAAAATAATCAGAATAATTTTTATTCAGTACAGATAAATTTTACACAAAATGACAAAATGGACTGACAACTTATTTAATTGTAAAGGGTAGTAGTGTAAAACTAGCCCCGTACACTATATAATACTCCCCCTTTCCAATAGTAATAACTTCTTTGCATCTTTTCAATTTGTTTGGACTTTGACTCATGTATTTAAAATTATTAATTATTTAGGAAAGTAATACCTTATAAAATCGTAGAGTTTTAAATACATTTAGGGCCGATTCCACCGTTGTGTTAAGTGGAGATTAAAATGAAATTGTTAATGTAAAAATGTCATTTGAAACTTCGTTAAACACAACGGTGGAATCGGTCCTTAGAAGGATATTCAAACTTGAATTATTGCCAAGAGATTTGAATTTCTGGTTTGATAATTATTTAAAACGACAGTTAATATTATTTTTAATTAACAATAGCATTTTAAAATGTTTATACGTGAAAAATTCCGTTGTCGATAAAAACAAATCATAAAAAATGCCAGCAGTGTCATTTGCTGTCAAACGTTCGTAGTTTCTAATTGGTCGTATGATCTAAAACGATCTGGCAACTCTGTATTTATTTTCACTATTTACTTTCTCCTTCCTTGGCTTTCACGTTATTTCAAGAATACCAATTTTTTGGGAAAGTGAAAATAAAGTGAATATATTTCCCGGGTAGTTTCAGTTTCTCTCGTTTTCAAGCATACGTACCCAGAAGATTGGATAAACTGTTTTCAAGAAAAGTTTTTGCAGATGCAATAATTCATTGACTGTGGATGAACATCTTTAGAAAAATTATATTTGTTTTTCGTAAATAAACTGTAGTAGTCTCAACAGAAAAAGAACATGTCTCATACAATCCTTTCTTTGAGATCTTCTGTCTGGATATTCAAATTATTATAGAAAATGTGGTACTGCCAAGGTAAAGTTCAAAAAGGTTTAACCAACGCAGTACCAATAAACCAAATCTCTCACTTTTTATTTTTATTTAGATGACTCTTATCTGTCTTTGTCGGTCATACACTATTTTAGAAAAAAACCGCAACCGGTGATCTAGTTCAGATGCGTTTAGTATTAAAATATTAGAGTTGAGAACCTAATTATATAAAGCTTTGCTTTCCTATTTTAATGACCTGCTAAAATTATACGGGTGTTATTCCTGATACTCTGTGTATCAACATTATAATATTTATATAACTAAAAGGAAAAATTTTAAATTTTAATAAACACTTTCTCTAAAATATACAATTTTCTATTTAATATAAAAACGAGGAATATTACATACCCACACGTCGAGTCACACGATTTCCCTAAATATTATTTTAAAATTCCCACAAGCCGGCTAAAGGTAAAGGACAACTAGGTACTTGAAATGCTCGAGACGCTTGAAACTTAAACCCCTTAACAAGCACTTGACATTTCCTACATTTCTGATGGCACGGCGCGGTTATATGGCTGCTGCTGCCAAACTCTAATGCAATTTCTTAACTGAATCGTTGGCAATATGGATTCAAAGTGAAGTTAGTCACTACGTTATACTTTGCGTCTAGTAAGATATATAAGGATAAACTCGTATTTCCGGTCAAAAGTGAAGTTATTTTATTTACCTAGATCAAATTTAAAAATTGCATGGAAAAACGTTGGAACGAATATTTTTTGTATATTCCAAATGAGAATTATCAGGGGTAGTACAATAAGAACTCAAATTTAACGGGCTATTTTTACAGTTGCTTTCGATCACTTACATTTATTGGCAACTTAATGAGAGCTAAATATGGAAGTAGGTAAGAGCAATCTGGCTCGCTGGCAACTGCGAAAGGTATTCGAAACACCGATCACAAGTACAGCTGTTATGGCCCGCCCAAGATTTGAGTGACCAAATAAATAGGAAAGAGTAGGGCATCCAAATAGTATTACATACATCCGTGAGACTGGAACCATAGCTTGATTAAGTGGAGTCAGTAGTTAGTAATTAGCTTGGATGGAAAAATCTTTCATAACCAGAAGCAGAGAAATGTCTGAAAGGCTGACAAATAAAAAAATAACGTCAAGCTGGAAATTTAAGCTCGTATTTGGTAAGATATTTCCAAGATAAAAGTAATATATAAATTAAAATAAACTTTATTTATCACTAAATCAAAAGAACAATAAATATTTAAAAAGTTTTTTTAGATAAAAAAAATATATCCGGATTCGCCGAAGAAATTCTTAAGGATTCGTATTCGAATCACCAATATTAGTCTCGGATCCTTTTAGAGACCAAACTACGCCGGCGCGAACGGTCGGCTCACTATTTGACTTGTCGCAAAGCGTAAACTGAAACAGACTGAGACTGAAGACCGATTGTTAATATAAACGTAAGAATCTACAAATTAATTTAAAGACGGTAGCAGTGTACCTAGACACTTTTGAGTTGAAACCTATGCCATAATTTTTGACTATTTTAAGGCTATTTTTATACTCTTCTATTCAATAATTTTATGCTCCTCGTTTTTTTTTTTTACAAAAATCAAGGTTCTCTGCTAGCTTCGAACGAAGCCAAGCAGGGCACCTCGGTTTTTTAAAGCCTTTTTCTAAAAACAACGACACTGCATTTTTAGGCTATATTTAGGATCCTGAAATATTATAAAACTTTACTAAAAAATTGCTATTTATAAATAATACTGGGTGCTTTGTTGGAACAAAGTCAGCAAAGTACCTCGTTTTTTTAAAGCTTTTTTAAACTACCACACCGCATTTTTAGACTATTTTTAGGCTCTTGATATATTTAAAACTTTACTAAAAATTGCTTTGCTGGAACAAAGTTTATTTATGATTTTTTTTCTAGAAACATCTACTTATGTCACATGTTTGAGCTATTTTTAGGCTCTCAAAATATTATTTAACTTTTCGAAAAAATAGTGTTTTTTTTTAAATACTGGGTGCTTTTTTGAAACCGAGGTGCTTTGCTGGCTTCGTTCGAAGCTAGCAAAGCACGCTATATTTTTTAAAAATAATATTTTAAGAATCTAAAAATAGCCTAAAAATAGCCTAAAAATATTGTGTCGTTGTTTTTGGAAAAAAACTTAGGTGCTCTGCTGACTTCGTTCGAAGCTAGCAGAGCACCTTGATTTTTGCAAAAAAAGCAGTAATATAAAAATAGCTTTAAAATAGCCTAAAAATATGGCATAGGTTTTAACTCAAAATTGCCCACGTGCTCTGCTGCCTTCTTTGATATCACAAATTAGCAATGAATATCCAACATAAAAAAATCCTAAAATTTAACACTTGTCTTCCTTCATCTGGTGTATTAAAATAAAATATACTTTTTGTAGATTCTAATTTATTTGTGGTTCATATTTATAGAAAAAAAAAAAATAATTTTATTCTTTTCAACATCTTCTTGTATCAACCATTTGTATGCAAGTCAAAGTCGGTAATAGACATATAGTACAGGGCATAGTGGCGCATTCGTTTGCAAAATTGTTTTAATTCGTAATTTTTATTTAAAAATGTCCGGAAGGCTTTCCTGATTATAAAAGTGTAAGATGATACTCGATATCTGTTGATGTTATTGTTTAAAAAACGAAAAATTAATTAAGCCAGAAAAAATATATTTTTTGCAATGAAATATCTTTTTTTGATATTCTTTAGGATATTTTGAATAAAAAAAGTCCTTACACCCATCATCGTATCTTTAACCATTTAATTGTTATGAATTTTTAACACATTCGCGGACACTCATATTTTAGGGTATGTGCATAATTGGACACAAGCGGCATAAGCCGCAACATATATTATCTCAGTAGGGACACTGACGGCAACTGCCGTCAAAGTTGGAAGTGAGATATAAGATAAGTACTTCTCTAAAAGTACACGCGCGTAGAAAGCATATTGTTATAACGTAAAAAAAAACATAACAACAAACAAAATTTTGAAAATTTATTTAGGTTATTTTGTTTATTATAGTTTAAATCTTCGGTAAAAAATTTAAAATTATAGCATTTTAAATTTTAAGGTATATTATTTAATTCAAGAAAATTATAATTTTCGTCAATTTCGGATTTTAAAACATTCATAACAATTAAAGGGTTAAAGATATGTTGATGGGCGTTGGGACTTTTTATTCGAAATATCCTAAAGAATATAAAAAAAATTAATTCATTGCAAAAAATGCATTTTTTTCTGGCTTAATTAATTTTTCGTTTTTCAACAGATATCGAATGTCATCTTACACTTTTATAATCAGGAAAGCCTTCCAGACATTTTAAAAAAAAATTACGAATTAAAACAATTTTGCAAACGAATGCGCCAGTATGCTCTGGTCTATTATAGTTAATATTGATATTAGATTCGGAAGAATGCATAATACCATGTTATGACGCTGACAGTAATTCGTAATCGTGATCCGAAAAAATGGATTTGAATCAAGTGATTCGAATCCTTTTTTATTGAAAAAAGGAGTCGGACATAGGATCCGTGATTCGAATCACATCTTGTGATTCGGATTCGTGATTCGAATCAATTTTTTAAGGATTCGTCCCAGCTCTGACCTAAGATTGATCTCTGTAATTTGTCGCAAGATTTAAATGATGCTCGTTAACAAGTTGTAAAAATATGGAATCGTTACCATGAAAACCTAATTTAAACGCATTTTTTCATGCATTTCCATTTCTTTTTTTTTAAGTGGAGCTTAATAGAAACAAATTTTGCATTTGTGATACAAACATACAATGTTTTATTATTGTTGTTATAGGATTAAGTTGAGCCCAATGACATTGTTGGTTACTAGGTTGAGTACAACAGCATACCTAAGTTTTAGAAAATTTACCGGTAAACACTTTTTATATGGAAAATGCGGGGTCCTTAACCAGGGCGAACCCACCAATTTCTAGTCTAATCAAATATAAATAAATATAAATATAAAAGTACTGATTAATACAGAATAAACGAAGTTGTCTACGTTGGTAAACATTCTGTCTTTGTTTGTGGTACAATTTTAACCAAATTTTAGTAGTGGTAAAGGTTCTATATGCCTAAGAAGACGTGATTTTTTTTTACATTACTTTTCAGTTTGCCTTATTTATACAATTTTAATAAAATTTTGGTAGTGGTATAATTGTAGTGAGGTAAAAATATATATCAGAAAAACATGCATGCCTTCTTAACCTTTACTATTCTCAAAATTTGGTTAAAACTGTACCATGAACAAAGACTAAATATGTATCAACGTAAAAAATTTCGTTTATTTTGAATAAATCAGTAAATTTAATATTTAGAAATTTTTATACTTGGTCATTCTAATAAAAAAGACAATATTAAAGCAATTTTACAATAATTGAGCCTAAAATATTATTATGTTAAAAGTTATTAAGTTAATAAACTATTTTTTTTTTGTTGGGTGGGCCCTGGTTATTGGCCCTTTTTAGTTACTATGAAACAACTATTGCTGCTAAAACAATTTTTTTTAGATCCGATATATAAAGGCAGACTTATACAACTCTCTGTTGCGAGAAGGAATAGCAATTTGTTTTTTTTTCCACACTCACATGGTTATTAGATATTTTACGCACTAACTACAAAATTAAAAAGTAGGTCATTGCGTTTAACTGAAGATATATATTTTATGTCCATAATACCTAACAACACTGCATGGATAATAAATCTATCAATCAGAGTTCATATTTGGTAACCAATTCTGTCAAATTAATTGTGAATTGTGATTTATAAGTTGTTCTGAATTAAAAATAGGTTATTCTTGTGAAGATTCGATCAATAATAGAATTTGACAAGATATTCGTCTATATTTACAAATAAATCATAAATTTTAATAAACCATATAAAATTAATTTAATTATGGGAATTATTAAAAAGTTAGGTGTGTCAATGGAACTGTGGGAAGCGTTCTGCGTTGCCATGCGAAAGACCCGAGTTCAAATCTAGGATTAAAAACTCTTTTTTTTTAATTTTATATTATTTTATAAATTAATAAAAGTCATAAAATATTTTTTTTTTATTTGGTGTCATCGGCGTCGACTACTACGGCCATTAGCCTCGTGTTCTGTCTAGGCTTTGTTACTGTTTCCCAGCGCCACTTTAGGAACAGCACTGTTAATTAGAACAGTGAATGGTAATATTTTTTAATTAGTTATTTTATTTTAGTGGATCATAAAAAAAATATACTGTACAATTCAAATGAATTGTGAAAATGACATAAGCTACTATTTTGTTCGTAAGTTTAGATTATAAATATTCGTTTTAAATTTAATTTACTTAAAAATTTAAAAAGCATTTGAAATAGAGCTTCTTACAATTAAGCATTAAACAGTTCAATCAGTTTATGAGATAGTACATGACTGGGAATCAGTGTGTGACAACATATGCAGTAACTCTGATATACGGTTCTTTTAACATGTTTCTTAAGACCATCCAATGGTGAATTCTTTGCACTAATCTTATCCTTGTAAATAGCTTTTTTCTGGTTTTGTTGATATTGGTACTTGTGTAATTGTATACTAATATGGTCAATCTCTCTATTCCGTTTATCGTTTTCGTAGACATAACTACTCCATATTCTCACTTTGCCAAATTAAATAGAAAGTGATACAATATCAAATGTAAAGTTCATATAATGTACAAAAATCTATACGTTTATTACCAAATGCATAATTGTTTTTATACTATGCCGCTCTACTATTTTTCAGGCAGCAAACTACGATTATTGTGTTAAACATGGAAGGAGCGTTTGATAACACGCCAAACAAATATGCTAAAAGAGTACTCGCATACAGGGGAATAGATAACATCATATCCAAATTGATTGATCAACTGTTATCTACGAGAAATGAAGAGACGCAGATTGGACAGGACCCCATCTCCATCTGCACAATCAGATAATGTCCACAAGGAGACGTTCTATCCCCACTAATGTGGAGTCTAACCATAGAACTTCTATGCAGAATAACTGACCTCGGCATTCCCTGTCAAAGTTATGCCGACGACATAGTCATATTTGCTAGGGGCAAATTTGGAAATATCCTGTGTGATATAGTCCAAAGAGGACTAGAACTTTCCAGAAGATGTTGCCGTGAAAAAAAAAACTACAAATACCACAGAAACAATACTAGTAGCCTCTTGAAGGAAATTAAAATCAATCTCAAAACAGTCTATAGTCTGGAAAAAAGACGTCAAATATCTAAGCCTAACCCTAGACAACAAACTTCGCTGGAACACAAATGAGAAGAAAGCATTTGAAGGCCAAATAATCCCCAATGGTATGTAGAAACGTTGCAGGGGATGTAGCAGAACACACTATGATGAATGTATGTAGATCTCAATAATGAGTCCAATCATCATTTACGGAGCTGTAACCGTTATGGGCATATTAGCATTTTCTTGCTGAATTAGTGACAGAAGGGGACACAATAGATTTTTAAGTCGTCGTTTATTAATACTCCATTCATAACATTACATAACATCACCAAATGCACAATTATTATACATGTTTATGTTTATTTTATGCTACTCTAGAGGATTTCTCTTCAGCGAGTATTGGCTAACACCGGCCGATATAAGAGAACCACCTCTTGGCGATGTTGTCAACTACATTAAATCTGTAGGCTGGCTCACGAGATAGGAGATGCCTATCAACTTAGGAGGAAGCACAATGGGCCTAGTGAGGCTGTGGGGCTAACTCACTCTCCACAAGTTATAGATACGTTACTATACCTCTCTATCTTTTATCCTACAGTACACTACGATTTTTGTGTTATGCTGGTTTTTAGATATAAGTAGAATTGTAGGTAGAAATTTGACCAGTACAAGCATATTTTTCGATCAATAATAACTAAAGCACATAAGGGATACGACAAGAAAATTTCATACAGACAGCCGGCTTTTGTAGAAATGGACTTCCGCAAACTCTCCTATTATACATGTTGATTGCTAAAAATGACATGTTTGCCCCAATATGGCGGCCAGTTGGCGACGCCCCAGAGGTATGGTGTTTTGAAATCTTTGTTCTACAACTCATTGTTAACCAAAATCACGAAACAGCAGCGTGGGGCCCATGATACATGTCCACAGTGAAAAAATTACGCGTTTCGGTAAGTATGGCGGATCTTAAGTGACGCCTTATTGGTATCGCATATTGAGTTTGCGGATTTTGGCAACCTCTTTGACGACATAAAACAAGAAATAAAGTGGGGAATATGATCTAAGGTCATTGTTATTAATTACACGTTTGAAAATTTACTCCCCCTAAAAGCTACACTTTAGGAGTGCCATACCAAGAATTTAAAGTTGGGAATAACGTTGTCTATCAGCCCCCAAAGTCTCGTCGTGAGGCCTATGATACATGCAAAAACCCTCTCGGCTCCCGGTCTAAATTATGCTGTTAATTGAGTAAGAATTTTGCTCTTACCAAAATAGGATTAAACTCTATTTAAATTATTTTAAACTGCACATTTGAATATGTATTTTCTAATATTATTTTATTTTTGTTAAACATTCCGACGCTTTAATTATTACTGTCAATTGAGTTAGAATTCTGCTCTTACCGAAATATGATGAACGTCTAAAATTATTATAAATTTTAGATGTAATTATTTATTCTCGTCATTTGATTTATTTAAAATATTCTGAAGATTCAATTGTACCGCTAATTGATTTAGGAGCATTGGTCTTATTGTTTTATATTTAATATCTTAGTTGTACTATTATTTTTGTGGGAAATTTTTTGTAAATAAAGACTGTTATTATTTGAGTTTAATATTATCCTACTAAGATTACCGTTGTTATCTGTGGCAAATGGATATAATTACCAAAGCCAAAACCTTAAAGAAAAAAAAATGTTACTGTTGAAATGAATCATATTATTGTATATAAATTTTCTTTCTTTTTACTATACTATTTTTATATAGCCAGTCCAGAATCACCTTTAGGTACAAGGTGATTACCGTTTAGGAAGTGAATATTATTTTTTATTTTATTTTATTTAGGTACTCCCTCATACGCACCTGGAAATATTGACTCCACTAAGTTTACTTTGAGTACTTAATAGGTGCAGTTAAGGGTCTCAGAGCAAACTCCGTATTCAAAACTGACGCCCGGGCAACCATTGGTCTAAATAATATCCTGACGCCAGTCAAGCTTTCCAAATCACACGAGTAAAAATAGACGACTTGTCCCACGATATACTGCATTTTTGTTTTTTATTATTTAATTCCCGTTATTGTGTTGATAAAACTATCTCAAGAAGTACAATATGGCATATTATATTACTAGTTACAATTTAAAACAAAAATTTTAATATCAGAAGTAACTTTAAAAATCTGATGTGTCCAACACATGACTTTCCTATCTAGTTATTATAGGCTTTTTCCGGTTATTTTGTACAACCTATTGCGGCACCTCTATAAATATTTAGAGGATAAACTAAATATATATACATTTTCCACATACATCTACCTCGAAACATTTTTCTATAGATTTTCATTGAAAACGAAAATACTAAAAAATTTAAATTTAGCACTCTTCCTCCAATTTTTCCATTATGGTCCATTTTAGAAAAATCATATATAAACAAAAATTATAGGGATCGATATCGCAAACAACTTTTAGTTCAACAATTTTCATAAAAATCAGATATATTCCATAAAATATAAAAATTACCCCCCTTAAAGTACCCCCCCAGATGTTCCGACTCTGCCCAAAAACTAATCAGTTCATTTGACGATGGAATAAAGCTTAAGTTTAAAATTTGGTGTTTTTCTATGTATCGGTTGATGAGTTATGCGATACACAGACACACACACAGACACACAGACACATAGACACACAGACACACAGACACACAGACACACAGACACACAGACACACAGACACACAGACACACAGACACACAGACACACAGACACAGAGACACACAGACACACAGACACACAGACACACAGACACACAGACACACAGACACACAGACACACAGACACACAGACACACAGACACACAGACACACAGACACACAGACACACAGACACACAGACACACAGACACACAGACACACAGACACACAGACACACAGACACACAGACACACAGACACACAGACACACAGACACACACACACACAGATACACAGACACACAGACATCATCGCGAAAATAGTCAAAACGGATTCAGGGGACCTCAAAACGTAAAAATCCGTCGAAAACTCGAGGTCGAAAAAAATCAAGATTCCTATACTTTCCTTATATATGTATACAGATAGGAAAGTAAAAACCATTAAAATTTAAGAACATAGGTCCAAATTTTCAACAATATCTATAGGTTTGTTCCAACAACGGTCAAGAACCAGTCACTGACACCAGGATTCTGCGCAGAATATAATTTGGCGGTCGAAATAATCAACTGCGCAGAATCCTGGTGTCAGTGACTGGTTTATGATCGTTGTTGGAACAGACCTTATAAATATATGATTTGTATTTAGAACTATTATCCTATTGTGAAAATCCTATGTACTTCCTTCAAAACTTATATTAAAAATGTATCCTCAAATCATTTATTTTCCACTTTTGCTTATTGACGTTCCCGTCATACTAATTTTGTTAGAAGAAAAAGTTATCCGCCGTTAAAGTATACCATTATTTATTAATAACGCCTTTGACAATGATCTACGACATCGCGAAAAGGTAGAACGTGAGAGGAATTGTCATCAATAATTCACAAAGAGAACAAAAGCGATGATTTATGTTATTTTAGTTTAATTTGCCAATCGAAGAGTTTTTCTTTTATTTTGACTGGATTTTGTAAACAATAGCTTGTAAGTCTTAGGGACAAAATTTCTTAACTTAAAAGCACTTTGTTCTTTATGCAAACTACTCAGTTTTTAAAACATAATATTTATTAAATTATCGTTGACCATGTTGTTTTGTTTGGAATGGGGTGCTAATACACTGTGATCATAAATATCTATTGTGCCCCGTTTTATCGTTAATGCAGCAAGGAAATATCTTAATGCCCATAATGACTCTTCCAATCCTATCTTTTTAAGGAAGTGTAGGGATCTAAAGTGGCTTCAAGTTAAGTAAATCTCCCTCTTCTATTTGATATGCTACACATTCAGTCAGAATGTGAATAAAGGATTCGTCCTCCTCCTTACAGAATCTGCACTCACTATCTTCTACTATTCACAGTTTACTTAGGTGTTCTTTGAGTCGACAATGCCCGGCAAGGATCTCTTTTACAATGTGTAGCCTGTTTTTGCTCAGGCAGATGCAGACTACCGATCTTTTCTGGTTATATTCACCCAGATGTATCCTAGCTTGTCTCAGCCCCAAGAGATTGTTCCAATTATCTGTTCTTCTACTGCCCAATTCTTTTTTAATTTATTCTTATATTGTTTCACTACTGATATCGCAGAACGGCTCAGAACGGCCCACAAAGGGTGTTTGAGTAAATTTCCTTGCAAGACTAGCTGTAATCTCATTACCGTTTACCTCGATATTTCCCAGGACCCAGGTGAGAGTAACTGTATTCTCTTTACATAGCTCATTCTGTTTTTCAAGGTTTTTCCAAACCATTTTTGAGCTGATTACGTAAGAGTTCAGCGCATTGATGGCATATAAAGTATGGGAGAAGTATTCATCATCAGACATTTTTGGCGTAGACCATATTGCTCTTTATATTTATTTCTTTACCCTTAGTACCTTAATAAATCTAAAAATAAATTAAAAATCTTATTGTACTAACATGATAAGCCACAACATTAATTTTGTATGGAGACACGTCTTCAAATGTTATAATAAGCTCCTTTACCTACTCCAACTTTGTTAATATGAAATAACTTGATTATTCGAAGGGTGGAAGTTTGTGTGTTTTGTCGGTTCTGTCAAATTTTTGATTATCAATAAAGTGAAGGAATCTCATAATGATTACCAACCTGTTACAGTGCATAATATTTGTTATTGGAACGTACTTAACATCGTCTGATTCCTCCCAGTACATTTACGGCCTGGGGTTTACTGTATGTCCACTTACCAATAAAATTCATATAATAGTTTTGAGTTCATCAATACCAAGCTTAAGCTTAAATCTTTTTTGGAAAGCATAGCAGACTGTTTCCTTAACAATGTGGGTTAAAAGCTCATCACTGAAAAAAACTTAAAATATTTGTAGTGGGCGTGAATAAAATGAGGGAAAAAATTTTAATCCTGACTTCTTTTGCATTACGCAGGACCTTAGTAAGTTATCAACGGGAATATCAGTAAGAATTTAGTTTTGTTAAAGTTTTAGTAGATGTATTTACTAATTTTCTTTTGCGACAAATTTCTTCTGTTTCTACTACCGCAACTGCCTGTATCATTTAAATTATTTTCTTTAGTACTATCTAATACTTAAAAGAGATGAATATCTTCGGTTTGCTGTTCAAAATTTAAGTCTATACGTGCATGTTCAATATCCTCTGCAATAGTATTTATATTGTTTTCATTAATTCCTATTCCATCTACTTCTTCAAATAAGATAACAATTGCTTTTCCTTAGACTATAGTTGAGCTCTACCCAAATTATTGTCAAATGTTCCTCCAAAATCCTCGTCACCACTATCTTCATCAGTCAATTCGTGAGAAGTAGGAAGAGCTACATACACTTTGGCACTACTAGCTGATTGCATTATGGTAGAGTCATCAAGAATTGTCATTATTTGTTGTGTTCGTACATCTTAAACCTTAACGAAAGAAAAACAGAATTTTAGAATCTAAAAAGGTTAAAAAAAAACTAAATGGATTGAGATTTCACATGTTATCCATAGTACAGAAAATTATAAATATATGAAACATTTATTTTCGGTGTTGCGATAAGACAACATCTACAATTGTAGTCTCTTTACATTGTAATTGCCCGGTATTGTGATAAAGCACCTTTATTAAATAAACAATTACCAAACTTATAAATATTTAAAAATATGGTACTTACGTAATTTACATAAGACAAATACTTTCTCACAATTTTGGGCATTAATGGGTTAAGAAGAAATAGACACACACACATATGATATTACCACTATTACTATAGACACTGTGAAAATATCTCAAAAATATTTAAGATGCCTAGACCAATTATAAACAGGTCTTCTAATTAGGGAATTTTTTAATATTTTATATTTTTACTTCTTGATAAAATATGGCGATCTATTGGAGAACCGAAACCAGTCATCAAAGTACAATGGCATGATGGTTAGGTTTATGACTATTGGTCCAAGGTATCGATACCCCGGTATCATGTGAGATACTTTGTGGTAGAGGCATCGATACTGTTCGATATTATGTTGAAGATATCGATATTTATAAGTATCAAGTAACAAAAGATCGAACAAGTAATTTTTATATAAAACGGCCGACAACCGACAACCCCTATTCAACATGGGAACTTAACAAAAAACAAGAGTTACATTAGTAAAGTATATTTGTAGTAAACAGTTGTTAATAATACAATTTCTCTTTCTACTGGTACTCTACCTGGAACTGGTTTAAGTTATAGTGTCAATGACTGGCAATTTACCTTAGGAACGATTCCACCGCTGGCGTTGTGTTAAATGAAGTTTATATTATTAAGCGAAGATTAAAACTATACATTTTTATATTACCAATGTCATTTTAATCTTCGCTTAGTAATTTAAACTTCGTTTAACACAACGGTGGTATTGGCCCTAATTAGATTACAAAATAACAGTCGGAGCGCTTAATCATATTAAGATCTGTTTCAAGTTCCACCACACGCGAAAACCATAATATTACAGTTTACGCTCTTGTTTGAACAAACCTTATATTATTCTAGGTGAACCTGACCATACTCATACACATAGCGATACGATATTTGCTCCTTAGTATCGGTACGGAAATAGTATTGGTAATTCAGTACCGATGCCCAAATATCGTTACTTTCATCGTTTAATATCGATACTTCGATAGTATCGAGGTATCAATAAGATCCCTAATAGTGCGTTACAAGTAGTCATACAGACACGGTGAGTGCTATCACGCTGCGTATCATTTTTACAATATCTGAGAACGACGACATTCATAATTTATTGAGTGTTTTAATGATATGAGTTTCGGCTCACAGGTAATATTTGAGTTTTATAAGAACCGTTTCTATGTGTTTATCTCTAAATTTGATTATTGCACTGTCTTAGAGTTTTATTAGGTCATCACGGTGATTGCATGCTTGCTCCTAATATGGGCGTACTTGAACGTTCTTTATATCGGCATTTCCTAACAGGACCATTATAAATAAAGTTTTTGTTTTTAGACAATAATACCACCTAAGATAGAAGAATATCTAAGTATCTAAGTAATACTGTTCGATCATGTCAAAATGAAATGGCGGTAAGACGTACATCAACTATAAAATACCCCGGGGAACTTTACAGCGCATGCTTGGAGTGACAGTACAGTGAAACGACTAGGTAGAAAATCTATGTTGAGCAATGAACAAGAGGATCAGCTCTGTATAAGAATAGTTAGACTTGTCGAAATTGGATTACCTCTAAGGTCTAATATTTTAGGAAGAACAGTTTATTTATTCTGTGCAGCAAATAACGTACAACTCCTACCGATTAAGACTTCTTTCAGAATAATTGGGAGAAAATGGTTGAAACTCTTTTTAGGTCGACATCCCGATGTTGCTAGAAAAAAATCACAAAAAGTTAATCCAGCTCGAGCTGCCAAGTTAAATAAGTTTGTAATTGGGGACTGCTTTAATACTCTAAGAAAAACATTAACTGAACTTTATATTATGGATAAACTACGTTCAATTTTTAATTATGGATAAAAGAGGATAAGAGCGAAATTTTCACAAGCAGCCGGAAATTTTAACTAGAAAAGAGTGCCACTGGTTGCTCCGGAACATGCTGAAAATAAAACAAAAGTATCTTGCGGTAAGGCATTGGGACAAGCGATTCCACCAGTATTACTTTTCTAAAGGAAAACGTTTAAAACCGGACTATCAAGAAAATCTTCCTTGAAGGTGCAAAGTATTTATGACACGCAGGGGGAGCATGACTTGTGAAACCGTTGTAAAGTGGATACATTACTTTACTAAAAATAAGCCTGCATGAAATGTACTGCTAATTTTGATGGAACTAAATCACACTTGGATATGTCTATTGTGTCTTCGTAGTAATTGTACACACGAATTACAGCCTATGGATTAATTAGTTTTTCGGACTTTTAAATATCATTAGGAGGATGAATTGCAAAGATTCTGTGAAATTCGTTCTGAGCATTAGCTTTCAAAGTTTTGGTTCAGTGCTTTTAAAGGTATGGCCTAAAACTTCCATTCCTTCCAATATCTGCAGGTATTTACCCTTTTGATCCCACGGTAATGCCCGAGTGCGCATTTGCTTTATCTGTGCTAAGTAGAAGAAAACTTTCGTTATCACAAAAGTTACAGGAAACTACTTTTCCTTAAGCAACGTCTACTCCTTAACAAAAGTTAATTCAAGACAAAAAAAATAAAACAGAGATTCAGAGAGTAACACAAATTCAGAGTCCGACTGAATATCTTTCGATTCAATATATAATGTCTCAATAAAATCAGAAAGTAATATAACGGCAAATGTGACAAATCTTTGTTGCCAATATCAGAACTGGATCTCCTTAAACAAAACAAAACCACCCACAATAAATTATAAGACTGTTAAGTTAAATGAAGAAATATTTTTTAAGTCCCCGTTAACAAAAAAAAAATAAAAATATTATTTAAAAAACGAGAAGCCAAATAAAGATATCGAAGAAAATATTAAAGAAAAAGAAGTCAACTGAAAGTTTTACAATCAGTAAGTGGACAAAAATCGAAAGAAAAAAATAAATCTTAGTATTGTTTCCTCCATGTAAGAAAGAACGACAAATAGAAATGAGGTAGTGCAATTTTTTTACATGAAGAATGCTGTGGATTAAGATCGGAAAATGTCTAAATTCCTTTTAAATGCCCCAACTATGACAAGAGTTACTGATCTTACATTTTCAATGTTTTGATTTGTTTTAATTTTTGTTTGGTGTACTAGATTTGTTTAAAGAATTTTATTTTTATTTTGAAAAACATGTCTGTTATTAACCATTAAAGTAAAACAAAATATGAAAAAAAAAAAATGTCTATTTTTTAACGCAAACTACTAGAAAACCTAAAAATAGAGCTTTATTCTACTAGTGCACATATTTGGTTCTCTGTCCATTATATATGCAGTTGTACTCACATAACAAAAAAAATTCAGAATTTTAAATATTTAGTTGCTTTTTTTATGTATAACTATCTAACCTAATCTGTTCTAAAGAGCTTAGCACTGTCATTATTCCTATATGATGAAAAACTGAATTTGTGTAAAAAATATTGCTTAGGTATGCCCATTGTTACGTGAAATTAATTTTAAATTAATTTCAAATTTATTTTTAACAACAACTTCTTCATAACCCCTTGTAACACAATTTAACGACCACCGCTCGCTTTTTTTTCGAAATTTGCAAGAACTGTTTGCGCACGGTCTGAAGTAAAACCGACTCGTGTGGATTTAACCGGTATTTGGGTGTATTGAGTTCAACGTGGTAGTACGTGCCGATAAATTAGCTGCTATGAGTAGTTTTCCATAATTTTATTGACTTGTTAGTGTTTATTGTGTGTTAACTTTAAGATAATTGTCAGGTAATGTTTATGTCACCTTATATTTTAACATTTTGCTGGATTTCATTGAAAACCCAAAAGGATCGGCCATTTGCTTTTTTTAATCATCATACCGCATAGTATTACTGTTTTATTTTATATAGATTATAGCTACCCTACCTAATAATATTTTTAAGCTTTCTTTGATACTTTAATATATACGCGGGGAAGCAACTAAATAATTGAATTACAAGTCAGTCTGGAAATACAGTTTAAATGAAAATCTATGACTCTTAACTTATTTTGGACTTATAAATACCTTATATTCTGTTCAGATGATGCAACTTTAATATTTGTCGTGATATTTTATATTTTGTTCAGACGATGTAACTTTAATATTTGTCGCGTTTATGCATAAGTCTGTTTGATTTCCAAACTGGCAGGCATATGTACTTTTACCGTTACTGAGGTTCTTTTTATTTCTAAACCTGTAGTGGCTCCAAAAAGCTCCAGGAAGCTCTAAGCTCTAAGAAGTCAAGGAGTCCCGAGTTACGTAGTTGCTCCTAGAAGCTCCATGCCCCAGGAAGTCCCGAGTTACGTTGTTGTTTCTAAAAGTTTTCAGCTCCAAGAAACTCCAAGCTTTAAAGTCCAAGCTTTAAGCTCCAAGTTCGAGTTACGTAGTTTTTCCAAGAAGCTCAGGGTTACGTAGTTTCTCCAAGTTCCGAGCTCCAAGCTTCAAGTATCTAAGTACCTAAAGACGGATTGTCCACGAAATACGAAAGGGAAGTACCGTATTAGAATGCCACATGGTCTGGACAATTAATAAACATTTTATCTATCATTTATTCACATTTAATCATTAACTATTAGTTTATTGTATACAAATTTATTTTTTTTACTTTTTTTAATTAAATGTATTAACTTTTCTCACTTTCTTTTATTTGCCAGAATTTATACATATATTTTTAAGTACCAGAGACTTACTCAATTAAACAGGACATATAAAATCAGATAAGTTTTCCAAGTTACTCAAAAACTTGGTGGCTGTCAACATTTTTGTCGTTAGCGTATTATAATATCTTTCATTTTATCAGCAATTTGAGCTAAATCACCTCTTAAGTTTAATTTACATCGTAGAAATCAAAAAGAAGGTAACAACATATTTGGTAGAGGTACCTTGGTATACGCAGTTCCAACTTTATACTCATTATATACAGGATATTGTTATTTATGCAGGATAAATTGTGATAATAATTCCAAAATAAGGACACGAAATTTCTCAGAAATATAAATTTTAATTTAAAATTTGAACAGTAAAGTCCTCTGTCCAATAATAACATTTTCCATTTTCCTGCTATTATCAAATATGGAAACATATTATCAAAAATCAAACTATAGTATTGAGTGTAAAACAAACTCGTTTTTTTTATGGATGATAAGTATACCAAATGTCAAAAAAATCTCGGCGGTTGTACCCTAGTTATAATTAAGTGAAACATGTTTACAATTTTGGTAATAAACGACCAAAATCCCATTAATGAGGTTATTTAGAAGCACCTAGGTGACCCGTATCTGTTTCCCAATGAATCACCCATCTTTTTTTTAAATATTTGAGCATTAAATAACGAAATTTCTTATTTGTTTTAAAACCCAATCTCACTTACGCCTCTGGCAGCCACAATCAAAATAATACAATACAGTACAAAAACAATTTTTAAACTAACCCATTTCCCAATAGAAAAATCCAGCAAAAGCGTCGTCTAACCGAGTTAGTTCATCGAAAACAATGATTCATATCGAAACGTTGCGTCCCGCCTGCTATACGGACGTCGGCGGCGCCGCGGCGTCCCGTTTTAGCGCCTTTCTTTTGCGGTAATTTTAAAAAACCACCGGACAATCGGTCTGATGGTTTACGCTTTGTCGAAACAATTCGTTTTGGGAAAATGGAGAACGTCTCGAAGTCGAACTCGCAACGTTATTTAATGATCCTCGGTTTCGCTTGAATTAAGTTTATTTATTTCCTGCGGGGATGCTTCTTTCCTACACTTTCCTGCAAGGCGACAGGAATGAGCAAGGTTATTTCTACGCCAATTTAGGGAAGGAAATTGTATTAACCCTGTTGAAGTAAGAGTAATTGAAATATTAGACATCAAGGAAAAAGGACTTTTCTACCATTTCTAATTTAAAAAAGTTACATTGCCATCTGTAACGTGGTCGTATTATTCAGTGAGAATAAAAAACACTAAATCAACAGAAATAAAAAACTGAAATGTTTCAACCATTGGTATAAAAGAATATAATAATATAATAAAAATTTGGAGAAGACAATTATTTAAATAAAAGTTACTCTTATTATTATTCTCTATAATTTTTGTCGTATACGAAATTTTCCTAAGACGGACCAAGCGTCTTAGAGAAATTTGACAAAATGTAAAAATTCAAATTGAAAAAAAAAAAATGTTTGTGATATCATTTTCTATAATTATTGTTCCATAGATAATTTCTCTAAAATGGACCGTATTCGAGATATTTGAGAAAAAGTGTAAATTTCGAATTTTGAAGAAAACTCAAAAACGGATAAAGAAAAACCAATAAATTTTAAACTTTAAACATCTGAAGGGTACTTTATGGGAGGTCGTTTTTATATTTTATACAATATATCTGTTATTTACGGTTGATAAAGAAAATTCTTTAAATAAAAGTTACTTCTAATATTATTATCTATAATTTTTGATTTTTACCAAATTTTCCTGAAATGGTCCCTATTCGAAAAATTTGACAAAATGTGCAGAATTCCAATTTTTAAAAATATTTTTGTTTGCGATATCGATCTCTATAATTTTTGGTTTTTACATGATTTTTTTTATAATGGACCGTAATGGAAAAATTGGAGGAAAAGTGCTAAATTAAAATTTTTCAGTATTTATTTAGTTTATCCTCTAAACATTTATAGAGGTGCTGCAATAGGTTATACAAAATAACCGGAAAAAGCCTATAATTACTAGATAGGAAAGTCATGTATTGGACACATCAGATTTTTAATTTATAAATCTTCTAGAGTCTCGATGATGGCATAAATGCCAAAAGTACTCGAATAATTTTCTATGGTAGACCAAAAAATGTTTCTAAAGTAGGCCATGGAAAACTTTTCGCATATTGAGTTTTTATTCAATTTAGAGCTACTCGTATATTGTTTGGATTACTCTTTATTATAGAACAATTAACATTTATGATATTATAGATTTTTATAAATCTTTGTTCCACATTCATTTAAATTATAAGCAAACAGAGCTTTTTTAAATTTAAAAAAATTTGTAACACTTTTCCTCGAAATAGCTTCAGTTTTTTTTATTGCTTATAGGTATAAGATACGAACACACAACCTCACAATATCTAAGATATTGTTTCTTTTTCATAAAATGTGCTAGCAATAATTAAAAAAAAGGTAATGTATACATTTTACAACCACTATTCTAAGGAATGTTTTTTTACAATTACGGCTTATAGAAAATATATCCTGTCCCCTTTATCAAATATCCTTATCGTTATCCTTAAATCCTGCTTTAAAATTTACCTCTTCTTAAAACTAGACATTTCCGTATTCCTGAAGAGCTTTTATAAGGATTGTATATAGGAGTCTGTGAAGCTGACAAAGGACAATATTCTTGAGAAATTTGCATATTTTGTTAATAAGTTTCAGTACAATTTGAGGACAAATTTCTGAACGCTCAAGTCTCATAGTTATTGAAGAGGAGAGGACGTTTCAAGTTTTGGCTTGAAATCGATGTTAAGATGTAATTTTGGATTCCAGCAATGTATTTAATTAAATAATTTAAATACATTATACATAACAAGGGAGAAAATTAGGTGGATTCTTGGGAATAAAATATTAAGATTCACTTTAGAAGAATGTTATTATATAAATAGGTAAAGAGTGAATTAATTTTAAAATTTTCGTTTAGGTATTAATCGAAAACTGTAGAAGTCAGCTAAGAATGGTCCGTTTTAAAATATGTAAACAGCTCATAGTAAAATCTTTTATATCCGAATAAATAACTTCTATTACCAGTCTTCTTTGGAGTGGGCGGACAGAATAGCTTCACCCGGCCATTTACTATCGGGGTGGAATGGCTCTAACAACTATATGTTTAAAAAAATGTATTTTTGCAATAGATTGATATTAGGGTAAGTCCGGTAGAGATGCCATAGTGGTAGAGATGCCGTTTTCTTAGAACCCGATTGTGCGTTAATAGAATAAATTAGTCTGTGTTCTGTTGTTGACTAGAGCGGTACGCTAGTCACGTTTACAGGAAAAAGAGTGAACATCACTAATTAACGGTAAGTTATATCAATTTAAAAGTTTTGAATGCATCGAAAATTTTATCGACATAATGGTCAGATTATAAGTATGCCATAATTTATTGGGATTATTTGCGAATCGATTATGTTTATTAAAAGTACACTATTTGAGGTTATATTGAAGTACGGTTGGCTAGCGGCAACTAAAAACAATCTTCTTGGAAAATGTGGCATCTCTACCTTACAAACGGTAGAGATGCCTAAACATATTCGGTAGAGATGCCAATATTATTTTTGCATATTTTTTTGCAGATATGCCTTCCTTTTACAAAAGAAAATCTGCCACCTGTGGAAATTGGTTAGAGGCCGACTTAAAGTTGGCAGTTGCAGTCGTTAGTAATGGAACAAGAGTTGACGAGGCGTCGAGAAGGTACAATATTCCTGTTAGAACCTTAAAAAGAAGGATTGAAAATAATAATGTAACTAAAGGAAGAATGGGTCCTGCGAGCACGCTTGGTGACGAAGCCGAAAAGAAGATGTTAGCTCATATAAAGAAGCTTCAGAGGTTTGGTTCTTCTCCTACTATAGATGATATGAGGAAAATGGCGTTTAAACTAGTGAAAAGATTACAAATAAAACACAAATTTAACAAAGAAGAAGAAAAAGCGGGGTATGACTGGATAAAGTCACTTTTAAGAAGAAATCCGGAACTGTCAATAAGAAAAGCGGAGGGATTATAAAAAAGTAGAATGTCGGGAATGACAAAGGAGGCTTTAAAGAATTATTTTAATTTATTGCATCAAGTATTGCAAGAAAGTGATTTATTCGATAAACCAGGTTCTATTTACAATGTAGACGAGACTGGTCTACAACTTAGTACTAAACCATCGTTGGTTATAGCTGAAAAAGGTTCCAAGGTTGTAACAACCCCGACGCCTCAAGAAAAAGGTGAAACTATAACAGTTGTGTCTTACTGCAATGCAGAAGGTTTCTTTTTACCTCGTGCCTGCATATTTAAAGGTGTTAATAAGATACCTGAATTTCTAAATGATATGCCACCAGGATTCGTTGTTTGTATGTCAAAAAAGTCGGTTTACATAAACGCAGAATTGTTTTATTGTTGGCTAAAGAGCATTTTTTACCTAGAAAGTCTCAAGGAAAATGCCTCTTGATTTTAGGCGGTCATATTTCACATACAAACGCAATAGGTGTATTTACATTTGCAGAAGAGACTTACATAATTCTGCTTTGTTTGCCACTTTACACCATACACTATCTTCAGCCTTTAGACAGAGCCGTATTCAAATCTCTAAAATCGGTTTATTACCAAACCTGCCATTCTCTTGTCAAAGCAAGTAAAGATAGGAGACTTACCAGGCTCAATTTCGGCAAACTTTTAAACGAAGCATGGGGAAAAGCGTCTTCTCATAATGCGGTATCTGCTTTCCGATTTACAGGAATCTATCCTTATGATCCGAGCCAAATACCAGCAGTGGCGGTTTGTCCGTAAGGGCACTTGGGCACGTATAATAAACAAAAAAAAACAACTTACATATTTTATATTTTCTTTAATGCCTATTATTATTTTATCTAATATTCAGCGCAACCCGCTTTGGCACGACACTGGACGACCGGGCACAGTAAATGTGTGCCTCTGTTGATTTCTCTCTCATTATGATGCGATAAAACGATAAAACACGGACAACGTTAATATCGCTTAGCAAGCAGGGCGCTGCCCTTCCTCATCGTTATGTGCTGTTCTCATGGCGCAGATTACCTAGACCAGATAGGTGCGCGTTTGTTGGACCATGATAATAATTTATTTATTGTGATTACGAAAAAACGTTAGATGGACCTTTGGAATAGTTAAAAAATAAAACTAAAAGGAAAAATAACTTTTTTTTATAAAGCAGTCAAAAATATGATGAGAAAAATCAATAATATTTATAAATGTGACAAAATTTTAATTTTTCTTTTGGTTTTGTCTGACTTTTTCGAGGATTTCAAATCTCTGTTTGCATATTTAAGAGTATAAATAATTTAATGGTGTACATTTTCGCAAATTGTTGGCAAGAAAATCCAAATTCTATCTCAAAAAGGTATGCGTTGGAAATTCCAGGCTTAGTTGACATACTATCAAATAGAGATATAAATATTTTTTCTAATTTGAATATATAAAAGAGAAATTTTTTGCTGGGAGATTTTAAATTGCCAAACACCTTTTCTTCAGAGTCGTATGCTTTAAAATGCTCCTACACGATGGAATTTTACATCGAAGTGTATCAATACTATTTATGTTTACAAAGAGGATTTGATTAAATGTCTCGAAGAAATTATGAACACAAAATTCGATAAAAAAACTATTAATCAGAATAAAGGGTTGATAAATTTTGAAAGACAGATTTTAGTTTTGTTATTTTTCTTCAGCAAAATAATGCCAAATTGCAATATACTTTTTGATCAACTGCAAAGTAGACAGTTCGATGCTCTCAAGGTTAAGATAAACATATCAAATTTTGCAGCAGCTATTCAAAATATTAGAAATAATATAGACACGCTAATTCATGATAAATGGCAATCACAACAAGACCCACAAGAACTAAACTTAAACGACAACACCCAATCAGGTCCAAGTACAAGCAAGAAGAGACGGTTTGTTAAAAAGGACGACCCCATTCCTAATTTAAGGATATGTAAGGAAATTTGTGATACAGTAGTAGTGCAGGTAAATGAACGTTTTAGTTTTACTGCTCACCTAACAATTGCAAGTTAATTTGACAGTGAAAAATTTAAAGACTACCGAGGTTGTTTTCCAAATAAGGACGTTAAAACTGTTTGTAGTTTATTTTCAAACGTAAACAGCTTAAAATTCAACTGTCCATACTTTACACCCGAGATGACTTTGTGCAACACAATGGGGCCGTACCGTTATAACAAATGTTTTATGAGAACAATTTGACAATTACATTTTCGGAATCTGTGGAGCTTCTTACTATCCTGTGTACAATTCCCATGACCACAGTGGAGAGTGAAAGATGTTTTTCGACACCAAAACGTATTAAAACATTTTTAAGGAACACTATGTGCCAAGATAACTTGTGCGCGTTAGCCATGTTATCCATCAAAAAAAAAATTTATTCAGTCCATACCAAATTTTAATTATCTGGTCATCGATCACTTCGCTAGCCAAAAATCCAGAAGAATAGACTTCAACTATAAGAAATAGTATACAACTGCAGCGGTACCTAGCAGTTAGTCTTTAATTTTGTAATATTTAATTTGTTTTGAAAAATATTTTTTATTTTCTTAAGCAAAGAACTTGTTTTCCTAAGGGAAAAACAAATCCCTGGATTCCTTTCCAGTGTGTGCCCCACTGCCGCTAGTGCCCACGAGCCGCCACTGAATACCAAATTATGTATTTACCCAATTAGAGACTGAAAGTGAAGCTAATCGTATGGAAAACGAACAGGAAGCAGCGTCAAATGTTGCTACAACTTCAGCCACCGATGAGTCACATCCTAGTTCAGCAGATTAAAATGGTGAAAACAATACTCAAGATAATAACACGCCAGGAAAGCTGCTTAACATTGTAGCACCATTATCTGAAGCTATCAGAAATGTTAAAAGTATAGGAAGTAAAGTGGCTCAACTTCTGACATCACCTGAAAATTTAGAAAGAGTTAAGAAACTTGAAACAAGCAGAAAGAAGAAAGCAGAGGCAAGCAACAATAAAGAAAATAAGCCCGTAAAGAAAGCAAATATTTATATTTCAGAAAATTAAGCAGGCCCTTCTGGTATCAATTCCAAAACAAAGGTGATAGTTAGGAAAACCAAAAATAGAAGGGAGAGTAATAACCTTGTGAAATGTATCCAGTTTTATATATATTTCCGACAACCCTCTCTAGAGTGGTTAGAATTATTTCATAAGGCAGTGTTTTTTCTTAAAGTGCTTCTTTTCGACATAGCTGGTAATTTTCACCAAACCTATTTCACATCCTTGTGTTATAATTTTTTGTCTTCCAGTACTTTAACTCTTAATTTTAAAAGATCTATTTAGAGCATAATTTTTCACAATTTTTGTTACCGACGATTTGGCTATTTTAGATCAATCGCCATTTTCTTTATGATTTTCCTTTACTATATTATGCGGTAATAATTTCACGTAATTATTGTCGTTTAGGGACACCTTTCACAAATTTAAAAAAGAATAACAAACTTATATATGCTTAAAGGAAATAAATTGAAATTCTCAAATATGATTAATTTTAAAATAAAAACAAAGGAAAAAGGAAAAACTGTCACAAAAAATTCGAGCCACACTTTTAGCTTATAACGCAACCGGCATGGCATTATATCACAAGGAAAATAGCAGGGAAAAAATAATTTTTAACTCTAACATTTTTGCTTACTAAGGAGAACGTCATTCTTGAACTGGTTCCGTCCTTATTAGCACTCATCAGCAAGGAATAGACATTTTCAATTCCAATCTTTAATGAAATATGTAGAATGGTTACACTTTCTCGCCAGTTAAAGCCTGTGGTTGAGTGAGGATCAGAAGTCACACAGTAACGCCATCCACACTAAAGAAGCAAAACTAAAACTCGTTGTAGTACCTAGTTCATAGAACTAATCGAAATAATAAGTAGACTGGAATGAAAACTTGCAAAACTCACTTAAAAGAGCAAAAAATCCTTTAACTTATGTTTACTTGTGCGAAAAAAATTGGGGACTACAAATGAAAATGTCCCTATGGTTATATACCAAAAAATTAGCAAGCTGGAGCTATTCGATAGCTTAATGGTATTTAAAAGTAAGCATGCCTGAGTACCACGAGAGCCATGACAACGACTCCAACAGCACCTCTAGAAACCATGCTAAACCTAACACTACTACATATAGTCATTTAAGGCAAAGCCAGATCTGTCACATACAGACTGCACAAAGGTCCATCGCCCATAGGAATTTGTGACATTTTAAAATTCCTTCTAAAAATATTATTTTGAATGTGTAACGTCCTGTATAAAAATAGTATTTGAATAATTTAAAATTTTATTACCGCCGCACGCAGTGTTCCTAAGTAAGGGAAATTTTGCGAAGTGGGAGTTCTAGTTGATACTCAATATCCAAATCATTTTTTTAAATTCATATCTTGAACAACCACAGTTTCTTTGGCTGCAAATAGCGGTAAGTTAATTGTCATTTAAAAAATATCTCTCAGTAGAAATTATATGTCTACCTTTTGTTAGTTATAGGTTTATTTTTTGAACGTGAATTTAAATTTATTCAATATGGTTTAGTAATTTCTACTTTTTTTACTTTTTGTCTGTTTTGTTTCAGAGATTGTAGCTTGCAATGTTTTGAAAATGCATCGATTATAACTAATATTTGAATACAACCACTAGATTTCACTAAGGGTCTGCATGATCAATATTCTACATGTATAATATGTTATGTGATTTTTCTTTTTGTTGTCAAAATTCACGTGTTAGTACTGATTTTCCTAGTACACAAGTTCTACAATTTTCGATGTATTTTTTTTAGGAACATTGAGCATATATATTTCATAGAGTCCGCATTCAACAGCGTTTGTTTGGGTTAAGAGGGGAAATGTGTAGACACTATTACTATTGTCGAATCATTTTTACGGTGTTTGCAATTAATATGAATAATAAATTTGATATATACCATTAAAACTTTTTAAATTTTACACATATTTTATAAACTTGAATTTTTTAAGTATGTGTCTAGAAATAATAAATTAATATTATTAATAATATTATTATTTGTGTTGGACACATCAGTTTTTTTTTAATTCAAACATCAGAAAGTTTATAATTAAAAAATGAAGGTTAAAATAATAGGCATGAAAAAATTTTATATTTAAAAATAAAATATATAAAGTAGTAGGTAGGTAGGTATAACATGCAGATATTTATATCTATTAACACACGTGTACGAGAATTACAATACAAAATTTTTTCCAATAATTTATTAAATATAAAAATATTATTCGTTAACAATGTTCAATAGATTACTAAACGAAATACTACAAACAAAAATCAAGCTAATACTTGGGTACTTAAGTACAATTGCACTGCCAGCCGTTAACAAATAAGTGAAGCTGAATTCTTATTGGAAACTGTCTTAAGCTTCGATTGTTTCTTAATGACGTCAGGTTTTGCATATTTCTTAACGACTAGCAGTTTACTTAATTAAATAAAATAGGTAGATTTAATAAAAAATAATTATTGTTAATTTTTATGGTTTATAAAAATATAGGTAGTAATAGAAGTGTTTGAAAATAAAATTTAAGTTGTATTAAAAAGTACTTAGTTACTTACATGTTTTCTAATTCTGTATTTTATTTTTCTGCAATAGAGGCTTCATGGTTCAGATCATTACTGAAAATTTAAAAATTTTGAACGATTAACCCGCATGAATATTTTACTCTGTAGACATACTAAGAAAACAAAAATTGCAATCTAATTTCTGCAAATACAAACATATTAATTAATGTAAATAAATATTTACCAACAAAAAAAAATACAAATGTCAGATTTTTTATTTTGAATAAATTTTAAGTTGAAAGTTTATTTTTGACATACAACCTACTGCAGTATTAGCGACGGCATTATAAATTAGAAATCAGTTTGAACTTTAACTAATAGCTATGGAATTGTATCTTGGTAATATTTGTATTGTTATTGTTGGATACTAAAACAAGCTATATATCAATCATACTCTCCATTTTCTTGTATCACACCCAAAGTTGTATTTTTAAATTTGTTTGGCCATGTATTTTTATATTTAAAGAAAAATCTGGTGTGTCCAACACATGGCATTCCTATCTAGATATTACAGGCTTTTTTTTCGGTTATTTTGTACAGCCTATTGTAGCACCTTTTCAAAAATGTAGAGGTTAACTTAATATATACATTTTCCACATACATCTAACATGAAACATTTTTCTAAATACACTCATTGCCAACGAAAATGCTGAAAAATTTAAAGTTTATACTTTTCCTCCAATTTTTCTTTAAAATTCGAAATTTACACTTTTTTTTCAAATATCTCGAATACGGTCCATTTTAGAGAAATTATGTATTTGGCAAAAATTATAGAGAATTATATCACAAACAACTTTTATTTAAATAATTGTTATAACAATTGTTTTTTTACATTTTGTAAAATTTCTCAAATACGGACCATTTTAGGAAAATTTTGTATAAAACAAAAATTATACTTTTTTTTAAAGAATATTCTTCTCCAAATGTAATTACCAGATATATTTTATAAAATATAAAAATGACCCCTATAATGTACCCCCCAGATGTTCCGACTCTGCTGTAGGTTTTGGTATATGAGTTAGACATCTCGCTATTTTAATAAAAATTTATTTAGACTTCCAAAAAAAGTATAATATTAAAATGTATTGACAGTTTTCTTCGTCAGTACTTGTCGTCGTCTTGTTAATTATTATTTTTCTTTTTTTTTAATTTCTTTTTCGTTTCCATAAAAACTCCATGGCCACTGTCGTCAAGGCTCGACCAATCAGGGCACACCTCAAAAGACGTCAAGCCGACATATCTACCTAAAGCTTAACAACGTTATGACTATGACATGAGTTACGACATCGACGCTTGACCAACCTCAAATACAAACGTATTAAAAATAAAAAAAAAATGAAATTACAAATATGCCAAAACTAAAAAAGGTAAGGTTATGTGGGGAACATGATGCCGCCACATCTGCCCAAAATCCAATCAGTTCACGGCACGCCGGAATAAAGCTTAAGTTTAAAATTTGGTGTTTTTCTTTGTATCCGTTCATGAGTTATTGTGGATACAGGCGCGCACACACACAGAGACACACACACACACACAGACATCATCGCAAAACGTACAAATCTGTCGAAAACTCAAGGTCGAAAAAAATCATGATTCCTATACTTTCCATATCTGTATACAGATAGGAAAGTAAAAAAAGCTCCCAGATTTTTCAGGACTTTATGATCAGTTCTTACCCACAAACGGCTTCTACTAAATGTAGTTCTTCCATAACCACTTATAATAAAAAAAAAAACAGTCTAGCTCTTGAGATTGAAAGAAATTTTTGAAAAACTTGTTTTTTATATGTTTTACACGTATTTTATTCTAACTCTAGAGACATAATGTTCATTGTGTAATTGCTACTGGCCAGTTACTGTGAATATGATGCCCGTATTAAAGATAGTCATGAAATTCATGACTGACAGTTCTACGCAACGTATTATTATTAAGTTTGAATTTGCTTCAATAAAGATAAGCGGCATTTGTTGATTCGAACTTAAATTCAAATTTAAAAATTTAATAATTCTTACATAAAATTTAATATTATTCCTCCTGAACTGACAAATTCTGTAAACGATTTAAATAAAAACTTGCCTAACATATGTTAGATTAAATATTACATTTTGTTCAAAGTTCAATTTAAGATGAAAATTTACATTACAAACTGAAAGACCTGCGGGGCAACGGTAGTTTAGTGGATATTAAAATTACAACTTAAGGGTGGAGCCTAAATACTACAAAATTACTTCCGAGACTAAACAAAATCCGCATTCATTCATAATTTTAACAATTGCATGTAGATACGAGGGATAGGTATTCCAAACCCTAACGCGCGAAGTTGAGACAAAGGAACCGAAAAAAAATCCTACCTCCGCTGCAGACGGACGTTCGTCAGTTCTTGAGTGAGTCAGAGTTACCTAAATTATGGGAACCAGAATCGTATTTGTTTTTCTCGGTGCATTGTGAGATATTGTTATAACGTTCGATTTTTTAGAGGGTTTTACATTATTTTTATATTTTAATTTAGTGAATAGGTTTAGTTAGATTAAATTACATTTAGGAGTATAGAGTTGTGAAATATAAATACAAATAACGAAAAAATAGACGATTGGTTCGAATAAGGTAATATCAAATAATACAGGGTATTTATTAATTGAGTGCCGATACTTGGGTGTGAATCCTTGGGTGTTAAAGTTTTAAGAAAAAAAAAATAACTATTTTATCATACATTTCTTATCACTCTAGATATTTTTATGAAATTTTGCAAAAAAAAGTGTTTCCACTCATGGTGGGTTCCAAATTTCAACAAAATTTCAATAAACTGGTTTTTATTTTCTTACACGAAAAGGGTGCGTCGTACGAAAGTACGTCTATAAACCAAATTTGCTTTAATATAAATAAGGATTTTAAAGCTAAATTTTGGTTATTAGAAAAAGTAGTAGCGTACTATATTTTTGTTGTACGGTCGTCACTGGTAAAAATTTAGAAGTCTGTTACGACAAAAAGGCGCGATTGAAAGTGAAAGTTTAGTCTGTTGGTACATAATATACTATATTTATATACCCATCGAATTTTTATTTACTTAAACATATACAAAGTGAAATCATAAAACGACACATCAAGAAAGCACCAAAATATTAAACTTTTAATTTACGTAACAAGGTTTAAAAGTAATTTTAAAAAACCGACTTAAAAATCGTGCAGATGCCATCACCGCATCTTAAGGTACCTCCTTACTAACGAAAAGATTTATAGAAATCGGACAAGGTGGTAAAGAATTATCGCTAAACATACATAAAAAATGAAAAGTTTTAGGATTTTCTCATGGACCCAATTATTAGATTTTAACCAAATTTATATGGGACCATCCCGGAAGTACCCTCTTTCCAGCCAAAAAAGAATCATTTAAATCGGACATTGTGTTAAAGACTTATCGCTGAACATACATAAAAAAATATATGCAGATGAATTGAGAACCTCCTTCTTTTTGAAGTAGGTTAAAAAGGATATAATAATCTATATTAATTGTATTAACTAAAAAATCTACTATGTGGAGTTATATACAACTTCTTAAATTATTCTTATATGTAAAAATGTGGGTTCGGTTCCTAGAAGAGTACCTAGTTTACTGTGCAGGCAAATTTATATTTATGATACAGAATTTTTTAAATAAATAAAGTTTTAGCTTTAATTAAACACCAAGTTTTATCAGAAATAACATTTTCTGAAAAAAGTAACATATAGAAAGCAGACTTTTTGCGAGCCACTATATATATTTTAGAGGACAATCCATATTATTTTAGAAAAATAAATAAAATTTTTGTACAAACACATAAATGTGATTTATCTTTTAGAATATTTTATATGTTTGTCAAAGTTTACTAATTTAAAAAAAAAAAAGAAATATTCTTTAAAATTTTTCTTAAATTTTTTAACACGGTACAAAATACCTTAATCCGTTTATAGTTATCGAAATTAGTAAAGAATTTTAACTCGTTTAAAAAGCGTTCTTTCTCTTTCCATTTTCTAGAAAAACTAATAGACCTTTTTGAAATTGGTTTTTGGTGACTTTTCTTCTGTTTTATTGCCTTGAAAATGATATGATTTACATAAAAAACAAAAACTGATTTATTATTTTTGTGAAATAAAAATATGTTGTTATTTTCACAATTTTTGACTACTTTTTATTTCCAAAAAAGAAATACGATGTTCTTCTGTAGATATTAACACATTGTTTAATTGGCTTTTTATTTTTTTTGATTTTTTTAATATTCTTTAGTATTTTCATAATTTGGGAAACAGTATAGCATTGAAACTTCTATACCTGAAAAATTGTGAGTACGCTTTTAATTAATTGTCTGTTTTTTATCTCACAATGTCTCGATAAGAAGTTATATAGAAAAAGTTAGTATTCAATATCATCTAGACAAAAAACAAAAACATGTTTAAATGAATATATTAAATAAATTATGAGTATTCTTTAACAGAGATATATTTATTTGTATTATGGAAATGTTTATGTCGACAAACTTATGTTCGATATTTGTATCAATTTGTAAAAATAACTCTTGTATAATGATAATATTAAATTTAAAGGTTTTAAATAAGGACTTGCAGATATCACAATTCGAAATTTTTTTTATTGGCCATAAAACTTTTTTTGGAATGAAAGCATTAGTTTCTGTTTTTCACTTAAGCTCCATAAATTCATATTTTAATCTGAACGCTACTTAAGCACAGTAAAGTTGCAACAACTAAACAATATAGTAAACTTTTCGAAAATTTCTAAATGAAAATCAATTTATATTTAAAATTAAATAAGTTAACTAACATTTTTGACCGTTATGAAGTTAATAAAGTTATAAATAACGTCGTTACAAAGATTTATGTTTGAATTTTAAATTTCTATTGATAATAGTTACTCATCTACGTATTACAATAACAATACCTACATGACTTGGCTTTGACACAAAACCCTGTATAGTAAAACTTCTAATCCGAATCAAAATCTTGAAACTATTATTTGGGGACTTAAAATCGTGGTCCACTAGTTGGTGTAGCCTTTTAAAACATTTGGTATAATAATAATAATAATTATATATCATCAATTACCACTGCCACTGGTAAAATCTTAAATTTAAAATAGTGTATTATAATAATAAGACATTAATCATATCTTAAATGGATCGCCTACTACCATGTTTTAGAAATAAATAAAATTTAATTCTTAAATTAATAAAAATATTCAAAATAATATAAGATTCCTTGCGTTATGTTAATAAACATTAAACAAACTTTCTCACGAATTATTTAATATTCTGTCCCGTACTTCCATGTCTCTATTGCTTCGCTGTCAACAAGTTCCGGCAAGACATATTGCATATAAAAAATTTTAATTTTATTTTGTATCTTTTCTTCTCAAAAGCTGTCAATATGAGATATTTTCTCCACTTTTATTCATCCAGAAGTCCAAAAGCACAAAAGCACAAAATGCAAAAATCCATTTGTGTTATGTGCAGCTAGCCCTGAATTTGAAAATACCAATAGTGGTTGTCCTTAATGGAATTGTTCTTTTTCCAAAAAGTTATTTCTCTACTGCATATTTCTTCTTCTACAGTCAGCCCTTCAGCTCTATATGGACATTTTAACTCTATCATAGAGTTTTGTTTTTTTTTTTTTAATTCCATTCAGACTGGCAGCAACATAATCAAATTCGAATTCAATAAAATGTCCACATTTAAAAACTTTTACATGCAAATAAATTTCCAAATCTTATTTTGCTCTGAATTTATGCTCCATGCCATATCGGGTGGCTTTAGAAATAAATTAAAGATTTTAGGAGATTTTTTACAAATTTTTCCAAATTTTAAAGCAGTGGAAACGAGTCTTTTATTGTACCACAATGCACAATCAGCTTGTTACAATCGTTTTTCTCTCATTTATAAACATTGGCTAACTTTTTAGAAAATTTTCTCTTGCAACGCGCCTCAAAGGGTGCGACAGATCAAAGCCATGCGCGAAAGCAAAAAAAAAATATTTACATTACTTTAACGGATTGAAGAGATATTAACATGCTGGAATTAATAATTATTGTTGACTCGAAGAAGTATTCATTAAACAAAAACATATAATTCACATCTCAGTGTATACCTTCCAATTACGTATATATATATATTTTTTAATAAATAAATGATAAAATTAATTTAATATAATTGAGCGAAATTACTGTGTGTAAAAAATAACAACATGAATTCAAATCACTTACGTATTGTTTATCACTAAAGAGTAGAAAAAGATATATATTTTGTTGGTATCACCTTCTAGACGAAAAAGCTTTTAACGTATATCTATTTTTATTGTAATAAAAATAAATGCTCCTGTAGGCAAAAATTAAATATATTTTTCTCTTCTAGCATTTTTTAACATTTCTATTTCTTTTCGTTTCTTTTCTTAGATTTTTTCAAAATCCGGAGAGGTATGGATTAAGCCTTTACCTGTACTTACATAAAATTTCTTTTAGTAAAATTAAAAAATAATCCGTAAAATTGGTGTACTATGAAACCCTTGCATATAATATATATGCTAATCTTAGTATTACAGAAATAAATTACGTAAAACATAAGGTGTACAAATACGTAAAATTTATTTATCCCTCGTAAAACATCAGTAAAATATATTATAAATTGTTTTCATTCACAAATATTAATTTCTTAAAAATCTAACAGAGGCGCCACTTTCCAGACGAAAAATCTTGCAGTGTAAGGGTTTCGTAGTACCCCACTTTTAAAGTTTATTTTTGACTATTTTTAAAATAAAAAAATATATATGTGTAGGTAAAGGTTAAATCTATGCTCCTCTGGAATCACTTTTTCGAAATTCAATTTAGTTTTTTCTAAAAAAAATTGAGAAAATGGGTAAAAAAAGTCGAGTTTGTATTTTTTTTTAGAAAAAACAGTTTCAAATTTTAAAAAAGTGTTTCCAGAGGAGCATAGATTTATCCTTTACCTACACGTACATATTTTTTTCTTTCAGAATAAGTCAAAAATAAACTTTAAAAGTGGGGTACTACGAAACCCTTGCATGCTCCGCTCTACAGCCAAGTAAATACTCCTCTTAAATGCAACTTGGAATTATTAAATATGACTAAAATATGTCAGTATTTTGGGTTCCACTTCTATTAAAATACTAGACATTCAATAGTTTAAAAAGAAAAAAATAGATTCATTCATTCTGGAACATACAGTCGATAAAATGTTACAATTGAAAGTGAATAAATTTTTCACTTGCCAACAGAAATGAATTAAGAAACTAATGAGCTATAAATAGAAATGAAATAAAAGCATGTTACTTAAATGCAAATACCAATTAGTTAGTACCTAACTCCCAAAGAACGTTAGTTATATTGTAGGGCACTGACACTTCAGATGTCATAAAAGAAACTAACAGAGACCATTTTGATGCGGTTTCTCATTACAAGATCACGTGAAACACAGGTATAGTATTTTTAATACAAATCCCGATGCACGTCAGAGATCATTTATGACGTCACGGCCTTAAAGTGTTGCCTAATCGTCAGAATAGTTGAGGAATTTAGAATTTTTTAAAATTGTAAGGTTATGTATTTGTTATGTTACTAGTAGGAACAATTAGTTTTAAATGTATATAACTAATGGAAAATATTGAATTCCTTTATGAATAATAAACATCTAAACAAAAAAGCTGTAAACATATTATGCAAGTCATGGAAAATAAAACTGTAAGGTAGTATATTGCAGATGGATCAAAATTGGTTTAGAATTAGCACAGAAAATATCTAAAACTAATTTAATTTCACCAAGAAAGTTATTTAACAGAACTACATTTAAGTTATAAACCACAACACCCCATAAAATTAAAGAGGTCATTGAAAAAATGAAAACTACAAAGGCATGTGGAGGATTCATAATGTCAGTAGTTACCTATACTTAAAGAATTAAAAGTTTGAAATTGCTAAAATATTTGAATACAAGAAGGAAATTGTTAAAATATTTGAGTAGCTGCTTTAGTAAATCTCACTTTCAGTAACGGTTCTGTAGCTCAAGTATTCAAGATAGCCAGAAATGCTTCAAAAATAAACGATATCGCTACTTCTTTTCAACTCTAAAGTTATCGAAACATGTATGAACAATAGATTCATCACTCAAACATCAAGATTCTCCATTCTACCAGTTTCAACAGGCATTTGAAAAATGTTATTCTCAGTCAAATATTTTTTTTATATTTTGGAATAAATTAAATAAAAATACAGATATATAAGAAATATATCAAACTGTTTATTGTTTTAAAAATTAGACAATGTTTTTTTTAAATACACTATTTTCTCATAAAAAAACAATTATTCATCTACTAATCTTCATTAGTCCTATTAAAATTCTTTTATTTCTCCTAATCCAGATCGCAAGTATTTGAATCGCAGTCATCGATATCGCTATTAGGGTTAATTATAATAAAAATAATTTCCAATCTATTAAAAACTCCCTCTCTGCCAATATGTTTATTATAATATTGCTTAGAAAGGTCACAAATAACAAATAAGTTCAATGGGGTTAAAAATACAATGGCAGGGAAGATTACGTAATACTTTGTCTATATTGTTCTGCTTAGGTAATTATCTACCATATATTCCTTTGGCGATTTGCACCTGAAAAAAGAATGTTTAATTTATTTCTAGTTGCTATTTCGTATAACGTGTGTCAATATATATTCTTAATTGTAATATCGAAACAACACATTATATCAATGATTAAATGTTAGGTACACTGTTATATCAAATCTTAATTTTTAATTTTTCGATATTGTTTTAAAGTTTATTTCTGAAAAAAAAGGCATTTTTGGGTTTCACTGTACATCTTGAAAATGTGTAAAACATGTAGATTTTTATTGACCAGTGTAATCAAATTTTTCCAATTTAATTGTCTTCATATGATTGCTAGAATAGTGTATCTACCATTAAATCTTCAATATGATGTGTCATTTCAATATTAATAATTTTTTTTTACTTGATTTACACAATTACTGATACCTTTATTTACTTCAAATTTGGTTTTTTATCTCTTGCCATCGATTTTTGTAGGTCTAACACCCTTTGTCATTATTTTGCCAGGAGCTGTTTAATGTTTCATTTTGAATTATACATTTTCATCAATGACAATGAACTGCTTCTGTTGTAATTCTATAATTTCTTAAAAACTGACCTATTTACAGTTCATGTCTTGGTTATCTTTTTTCCTTCATTCTTTTAATACAGTTGACAATGATGCAATAAAGCCATTAAACATTTGTCTCTCAATCAACTTTTCTCTTAAAATTTCCAAAGTTATATGTTGACCTGCAAATAAGTATGTATTTATATTACTGTAGATAGGTATACAAATTAAAACTTTTATAGGTAATATAAATAAATTATGACTGAATAAATAGATTTGTCTTTATACTTACTTGTTTCATACATATTATAAATACCACTTCGGATTCCACTTGTATCCAGTGTTATTGTATTAGTAGGTAATCCTTTGTTTATATGAATGCTTTTTAATTAGCGATTTTAATCATTCATTATTCTTGACTGCTTGCGAAATACTACTGACAGTAGAAATATTTTTATTTAAAGATGCTGCAACACACTAAAAAAGACAAGAAAACAATTTCATATTTCTATTAAATTTTATAACTTGTAACTTACCTCTCTTACAGCAGTTAAAGATAAACGTGGTCCATCATTATCACGCTCTCGTTCAAAATAATGGATTAAAGAAGCTATCAACTCTTTACAAGGACTTTAGTTTTTTAGGCATTTTGTATATAAAAATTAAACGAAAAATAATCAGCTTATTCACACTATGATTGTTTTGAAAAACAGTTCTTTATAAGTATAACTAGCAAAGCTTAAAAATACAGGCAAAAGGATTTTAAATTACAGAAAACAAAATGCACAATCAATAATTAACTCAACATAAACGTAACCTAACTAAATCAGTGAAATTTTTTTAAAAGGGGTTGCAACACCGCAACAAGGTGTACCAATTGCTGTAATGACATTTCTTCTCTATAAATACGAGCTTCATGGGCGTACAGAATGTCAAAATTATTTAATGTAAAGTATTATTTTTTGAGTACTAAACATTTATTAATGGTTTTATAAATTTTATATTATCAAGAATTAGACATGTATAAACTAATTAATTTAAATAATTCTAAAATTATCAAAATAATCACCATAACAGTTTTCGACTTTTTAGTAATATGACTACGTTCATGAATACTCGTGACTATACGTGACATTTTCGGATTATTAGCTTAGGGGACATTTTAATTAGTTGGTAGTACTATGACGAATGACCGACGTCATTGCTGACGTGCATCGGGATTTGTATTAAAAATACTATATTATTGAAGACACGGTAAAAGTTATAATAAAAAACATTATTTATAAATGGCTATAAAGAATAATGATACCTCATAAAAATATTTTTATACAAAATTTGGTAATTTGTTCCACTATTATTTTATTAATTTATTAATATCCCGAACAGATAAATATTTCTTATCTTTCAGCAACATTTACCTTTACGTTTTCCGAATATCCGCTCTGTAATGAACCCTTAACTGACTGAATTTATTAAATTCTGCGACTATAATAAATTTAAAATCTACTCTTCCTTTCGTTTCCATTCGAATGATAGGTACAACTGGTAACAAAATTTATGACTTAGAAATGTTTCCTGCAAGTCCCGAGAGATGAAATAAGGTGTTTACGAAAGCAAAGTTTGTAAAATCCTTATAATTAAAATACGCTTGAAAATAAAATCATTCGGGAGGTGAGATTAAGCATAAGAGCTACACAGGATGTCTCATAATAAATTTTACATTTGTGTTACGGTAAATGTAGTAAATTGCTCAATAACGTCAATGTCCGGTTAATGACGTTATTAACCATTTGTTCAGCAATTAACGAGATTCGCCAGTTAATAACGCCAATTCCCAAGAATATTGTAAATGTTAATAGGTATATGAAGACAATATTGACCAATGATTAGGGTAAAAATTTATTAAATATTATCAGAATCCTTTGATTTTGGATTATCCACCTACTAAAATTTAATCAAGCAATGTTATCGCCATCCTCTAACCTATGTTATTTTTGTATGTGGTAAGAGATGTGTTTTTTAATCTTCTCCAAATAGTGAAAATTAAGAAAATGACCAAGTCTTTGTGTACTTACAATTATTGGATGATTTTGTAGCATATTTAAAATGTTTTGTTCCATATCTACATGGTGTCTTTCATTATGTTTATTTTTTTATTTTTCAAAATGTGATGTTCCTAGCCGTAAAAAAATCTTGCCCAATCAGTGTCTTTTAAGTTTCTTTAGCGACTACATGACTCCATTTTTTATTTCCACATTTGGTTTTGCAGTGGCATCTATTGGAAAGCTGAAAATCTGAATTACTATTATCTGAAGCCTCTCTGAGGCTTATGGGTATATTCTCTTATATGTTTAAGTAATAGGTCGGTTCGGAGAATATTTTCTTTAGAAAAATTAAATTGTGTCCGTCTGTATTTATAGTTTTAGATCCCCATCATACGTACCTAAAGAATAATATATTTTATAAAATTTCTTATCGAGAGCACCTGCTGATTATTCTTTATGCTGTGGTTATCACAGCCAATATATTTCATAAAGCTCCTTGAGGTCTATGAACATCAGGAACTAGCTTTCCTATAGTTATTTTATTTCAATATTTCCAAAATTTTCACCTAAATATTAAAGTATATATTGAAAGTTTTCGATGGGCAACCCTGTTGAAAAGTATAAATATCCGCATTGCTTTTAAAATATTAACCTCTGATCTCTAGAGGTACGCATAAAAGACAAAATTCCCAACAACGATTGAGACACGATCGTCTGCATTAATGTATTGTATTGTATTATATTACACTTTCTTGCTTGATCCATTTTATATCCGCGTATCTTTTATTCAACAACGCCTCGCATGTGTTTGTTCCTGTGTTTCTAGTCGTGTTCCACTACAGAGTTAACCCATCTTCAAACCTAATATAACTCATCCCTTAACAGGATTGGACTTAGGTTTGGTTTTACCAATATCTGCTCTTAGAAAACGACGTGTTGCGAACACTCGGAAAAAATTGATTTTTTGACTTGTAACTCGGAATGATAGATTATTTCAACTTAAATCTCAGAAAAATCTTTGATATTTTCGCATACACTTTTATTACTAATTGGTGTCAAATCTAAATGTTTTCATAAAAGTGCGAGTAAAATAAAAAATTAATTAAAGAGTTATAAGTGCACTTTTTTGATTTTTTAAGTTAAGTACAAATTTTTAAATTTAAAGTAATCCACTATTTGGTAGAGAATATATACAAGTGAATTTATTACAAATTACGCCATATCAACATGTTAAAAAAGGATATTCTCGAGACACACAATATAGTAAAGTATTCCCAGTGGCGCGCATATAAATACAATTTTATACTAAAAAATCCTATAAACGAGTCTTGTTCACCGCATCCTGGATCGTCAACTCCATTTGAAGAAAAAGAGCCAAATTATGACAACTTAATTCGAAAAAAAGAGCTAGATGATGACATCATTAAATCTGACTATGGAAATAAATAAGACTAATTTTTTTTAATAAAAATAACCTACCTTTCTGAATTTTTATATTTTGTATTTGCACAGATTAATAAATTATATTAATTTTTACCTTTTTGACACATATTTGACTAATTTCAAATATTTACATACAACACATATATTTCATAAAACAACACTTAAATTTAGACTTCAATATCTCAATAATTAAAAAACTGTACCTTTTTAATTCCAAACCAACTTTTTCTGTTATAATTAAAAATATTATAGTCCTTTTATATTTTCTTTATTTCTGGATCACAATCCTAATGCAAAACGAATCGACAGTTTTTGGGACAAAATGCTTATTTCATCGAATAACTTACAAACGTCCCGTAAGTACAATGAAATTATGCTATTATTTGTTAAATATGTTAAATAAAAAAAAAAATAATAAAAATAGAAAACTTTCGCATCCCGCCTTTGACCTGATTTTTATTTAATTAAAAAAAAAACAACTGGTATCGCAAAAAAAAATTATAAAAATATAATGTGGTTTATTATTTTATTTATTTATTTACGGGCAAGCCCATTTAAGAAATAAATTACAATTTTAAATTATAATTAAAATGTAGTGAAATAAACAGGGTGTTTTAAAAAGATTGGTCATAAATTATACCACATATTCTTGAGTCAAAAATAGGTCGAATAAACCGTACTTACTTATATACAAAAGTGCACCCAAAAATAGTTACAGGGTGTATAAGTTAAAAATTTAAATGAATTTTTTTAACGTTGCTCTTAAACCGTTTGGCATTTTTTCATTAAAGTTTATATGACGTTAGAATACCATGACTAATAATACCGAGGAAGAGGCAATATTTTTTTCTTAATTTTTATAGGTTTTTGGAGGGGGTCACCGCTCTTTTCTCCACTCAACTTTTTTGTAGTATAAAATTTAATTACAAATGAAACGCCACTGGAATGAAACATCCATTTGGAAACTTTTTTGTCTCCTAGTTGTTGTTTGTAAAAAGTTTAGTTTAGACGATACAACCATTTGAAATGACAACTTAAAAATATTCAATGGAAATTCTACGTATGAAAAATATCAAAATCAAGTTTATTTTTAAATTACAAACTAATGTCATCAAAATAAAAAGATTTAATATAACAGGTGTTCAAAATTACATTCTCCTCCTGTATACACTTACTACATAGTTTTAACAATGAAAATCGAACTTTGATATTTTTGCATACGTATAATTTACATTGAATATGTCATTTTAAGTGGCTGTATCGTCTATACCAAACATTTTACAAACAAATACTAAGAGACAAAAAAGTTTCCAAATAGATGTCCCATTTTAGTAGCGTTCCATTTTTAATAAAATTTTATATTCCAAAAAAGTTGAATAGAGAAAGGGGCGGTGACACAAAATCCTACAAAAATAAAAAAAAAATATTTTGCCTCTACTACGATTTTGTTAGTCATGGTATTCCAACACGTCATATAAAATTTCATGAAAAAATGTCAAACAGTTTAAGAGCAATGTTAAAAAAATTCATTCAAATTTTTATCTTATACACCCTGTAACTATTTTTGGGTGCACTTTTGTATATAAGTAAATACGGTTTAATCGACCTATTTTTGACCCAAGAATACGTGGTATAATTTATGACATACCTTGTTGAAACACCCTGTATATGGTGCTGAAATACAATCGTGGTATAATTCATTATATACAGGGTGTTAGTAAATAAGTGCGACAAACTTCAGGGGGTGATTCAGCATGAAAAAATAATGACAGTTTGCTATATAAACGTATGTCTGAAAATGCTTCGTTTTCCGAATAAAAGTTTTTCTTAAAAACTGACGATTTGTTTATTGCTCTGAAACCGGTCAAGATATGCAAATGAAATTTGGTGGATTTTAAGAAGTAGTTATTCCGCATTTTTTGACATGCAATGAAGAATTTTATGTTCATCATTGGCGTGCATACGGGTAATGATCTCAATTCATTTAAAGAAAAAAATAATACGCCACTAAGATATTTAAAATTAAAAATCATTTTTAAATTCCTCATTAAATTTGTCACAAAAAATATTTCTTGCTTTTTTTTCGTGTGGGGCGCCGTTTTTATGCAAAAAAATAAAATATCTTAACGGAGGCCAATGTTCCGTACCTCCCCTACCTATCCAACGATTTGCATATACTGCATCTAAGTGATTTCATACATCAATGCTAAAATGGTCTGGTGCACCATCATGCATGAACCATAAGTGTTGTCTCAGCTGTAGAGGAATTTCTTCAAGAAGAACAGGTAACTCATCCTGTAGGAAATTAAGGTAAGAGTCGCCTGTTAGTCGTTGTGGGAGGAAATATGGACCGATTAAATGATCATCAATTACCCCAATCCATACATTTACCGAAAACTGATAATGAGCTTCAAAGATTCCATGTGGATTTTCCTCAGCCCATAAGTGATTGTTATGGAAATTTCGTATAGACTCTCGACCAAAATTAGCTTCGTCAGTAAACAAAACTCTATTTAAAAAATTAGGAATTTGAGCGATTTAATGAAGAATCCATTGGCAAAAAAATAGGCGCGGAAGAAAGTCTCTAGGTAGTAGAGCTTGCACACGTTGAATATGAAAAGGATACAATTATTGCTGTTCTTTAAGAATTCTAAATAGAGTGAAGTTGCTTACAATTAACTCGAGAACTGCTTCTTCTAGTTGCACAGTTCGTACTTCTCGAGGGCGCCCGCAGTCAGCCGTTTGTTTCTTAAATGTACCATTTTCGCGCAAACGTTGGTGAAGGCGAGTAAATATTGTGACGGGGTATCCTACGTCCTGGATACAACTCAGCATACAATCGTCGAGCTTGCCAACCATTTCCATTACTTCGACCATAGACAAAATGCATGTCTGACAATTCCACGTTTGTATAATTTTCCATTGTTTTCGATAAAAGAAACGTTAATTACTTATTAACATCAATGTTATACCAAACTAAAAGCTTAATAATGAAGAAACGCTAATTTGACATTTCGTTAAACTATTCGTATTTAACAGAATGTTGACAATAGCCTACTAGTACTAGCATCGCTATTAGATAATAATGTATTAAAGAAATGGAAAATACGCGTTAAGATATTTTATTTTTTTGCATAAAAACGGCGCCCCACAAGATAAAAAGGCCATAGATATTTTTTGTGACAAATTTAATAAGGAATTTAAAAATGATTTTTAATTTGAAATATCTCAGTGGCGTACCATTTTTTTCTTTAAATGAATTGAGATCATTACCCGTATGCACGCCAATGATGAACATAAAATTCTTTATTGCATGTCAAAAAATGCGGAATAACTACCTCTTAAAATCCACCAAATTTTATTTGCATATCTTGACCGGTTTCAGAGCAATAAACAAATCGTCAGTTTTTAAGAAAAACTTTTATTCGCATTTTCAGACATACGTTTATATAGCAAATTTTCATTATTTTTGTATGCAGAACCACCTCCTGAAGTTTGTCGCACTTATTTACTAACACCCTGTATAGACTAAATTAGGTTAAGAATTTAAAAGATTTAAAAAGTCAAAAGACAATAAGGTTGAATAAAATATTTACATTAAACGTTAATAATTAAAGATCAAAGATTAAAGCTACTAAGTAATTGCTTTATAAATGTATAAAAGGGGGTGTTAAATATCTCAAGATCGTTATGAGTGTTAGCTAATATTAACATTCTTGAAATATAGCTGCTAAAAGTATGGTTTAAACGATAAAAAGGGATATAAAAATGTTTGTTGCTGTCGAGTTGAGCGGGTAAGCTGCATCTGCCATTGATAATTTTGAAAAGTAATGTTGGATCTCTGTTTCCACCTAGTTTCCAAATACTTCTTCTTTTATTTATTTGTATTAGTGTTGACAATCTTAATATTTGTAAAAGTCCCTAAATACAGGAAGTTTCCTAAAGACTTGCAGTTGCCTTGAACTTCGAACCTCTTCTTTTTCTTTTGATAGCTTTGTTGAGAGCACATGGTCATGGAAGATCATTTCGTAACTTTCACGGATTTTTTATAAGCTCAAATAAAGAAAATTAGACAAGACTATAATTTATTTAACGAGTGTTAAATATTTCAATTTATTTTGGACTTTTGGTCTGTCTAAACAGAAAAACCGTTACATATTGGCCACACATCATCAACGGTAAGTCGAGTCCTCTGGAGACTAGAACCTGAATCTAAAATAAAATGTGCATAAAAAAATACCTACCCTATTTTCATTTTAGGCCATTACCCTTTAATTTACCAAATTTTAAGTATTTTCATGCTGTGTTGGGGCATCCACATCGTGTTCAAGTATTGCTTTTTAGATTCAAAGCTAAGGTGGCTGTACATAGTTTGCATGACTTAAAATACCATAGTAATCATAGCAGTTTAGTAGTTTGAAGGCTTTCACAGGGCACTGCTTATAGGACATTATTGGCACGCTTATACCTACCATTAATTGCTTTTCCACCGAATTACCGGATGCACAAAGTAAGAACTTTTCTTTATATGTTGAATGGATACCCAGGGACCACTTACTGATAGAACATAACTATAAAATCCTAATAATATTTCATAATTAATTTAGTATTACCTTTTTCTTTTATGTGAATAATTGGTACCATTCAGATTTTATTTTCGTAACTTTATGTACTATAATAAGTTAATGTATTGCTGCATTCATATGATGATTAATCAGTAAATGTTTAAAAAGTATATTTCTCTTATTATACTTACAATCTTATGACCCCCCTAACTCTCCAGGTCACAGTAGTGACAAATACATTTCTTTTTTTATTTAGCTGGGCATGAATAAAGTAACTTTTTAAACTGTTTTAGTAAAAATATATAAACTAGTTTAGTTAAGGGTTATTACTTATAACAATTGGCCGATAAAAGAGAAGCAGGTCTTGGCGATGTTTTCCACTACATCAAATCTCTAGGCTAGTTGACGAGCTATAAAGGACCTAATGAGGACTAATTGTCACTAGACAATCCACTTTCCACACGTTACAAATGAAGAATACGAACCCACATATTTATTTTAAAGATGCAATTTAGCCATAGTTTGAACAACAGGAGACCCATATCAGATATATGAGGATTTGTTTGTTAGGAGGCTACTTTAAGCATCATCTATTTTAAAACATTACTTTTTGATTAAAGGTAGCTTTCCAAAAGCTTGCATGCTATCAAGATCTTTAGATCGTTTCGTGGAAAATCTTTAAGTATGAGTATAACATTAGCCAAAGAACGCTGCCGGCGGGAATTTAAACTTTTTTTCATGATTAAAAGAAAAATCTGGAAATGTAATTCTTCAAGGTACGATATAAAACAATAAATAGCGCTTGAGAAATAAAAAATATATAATAAATTTCAATGGAATATTTTCTTAAAACGTATGGAATCAAAGACAACAATATTTAAATTACACATAAAGAAACTGCATCTGCTTTTATAGAAAAATAAACTATAAATCTTGTGTACGTGAAGGTCAGCTGCAACCGTAGCCGGACCTGATCTTCTTGCCAGAATCAGGCGTTGCTTGTAAATAATGCGAAAGGAAGGCGAGATACAAATCGGCTTTCAGCTTTTGTGAATATTGAGTGGCGCTTATCTCCTCCTTAACTGGGGATACTCCGTCTATTCAATGCACTTTATTGATTCTTGCCTATTTTTGTAAGGGCTTATGAATTCTTTATAGCCAGTTTAATCTCGGATAGGTTTTATTAAAAACTCTCTTCAAAACGATGCATGGCCATGATCCAGATACTTTATGGAAAATATGTAAAATATTCTAATACTTTTTTAATATAATAATTAAATAATATTATCGGAAACAATATACTTATATAACCCAAGTTTTTAAATACACACCGTTTGGGAGGAGATTTTATATTTCCCGCTTTCGTATCATTTTAGTGTTTCATACACAATTTAGCAAAAAAGGAATACTTATAAATAAATAAATAAATATTGTTTATTGAGCAACTATAAATTCATAAGTATCTCAAATTTATTTTCCACAAAAAAATATAAATATAAGAACAGATTTACAATAGTAAATTTAATGAATTCGGCTAAGCCGTTTTTCAATTCATCATCATTATAACAGCAAACAAAAATGTTTACAAAAAAAAAATTATTTTAAATTTTAAATTAAATCATTACTTGAAATAAGAACTTGCCTATTGCCTAATAGTCTTAACAAAATTATTAAAATTAAGATTCAAATAAGTAAGTTCTAAATTTAATAATATTGGTGCAACATATCTAAAACAATCTTGGAATTTTGAAGTTCTATGCACTGGGGTTGTAAAAGTGTTGACCCTTAAACTTACATTGTGTAGAGTTGATCTTCTTAGCAAGATATTATGTAAATACTGCGGAATTTTAGTCATTAAAATTTTATACAAAAAAATTAAATATAAATATTTTAGCCTATCCTGAATTTTATATTCATTTAGCCTGCAAATATATAGAGAAACATGATCTCTTTATATGGAATATTACAAGTAAATCTCATACTGGAATTTTGAATCTTCTAGGACAATTTGTACACAATTGAAATTTGAAACAGTTGTAGTAAGTAGTGTCATATATTATATCAGTACAACTAATGTTTTACAAAATAAAAATTAACATAAAGCTGAGATAACCGGCAAAAGATACTATTATAAGTGCTTTTCAACATATTAACACGTTCCTTGCCAATGTATTATGAGCCATTTGGTCGCTCAGCGCCAAAACGTTTTTTCATTGCTAAGTGATATATTAAACCAAAATAACTGTGTTTTAGTATACGCTATCAATAATTAAATGTATCTAAAATTCATAGCTTAAGGTCAAAATGACCGACGCGGCATAGCGCAGTTAAGTTGGTCGTGTTAAGCCGGGTCGTTCACGGCTTTGATCACTCTGTTACGGTTGGTATTTTATCGTTGCAATATTTATATAAAACTTAAATAATTTAATAAAAAGCTTTCCTGTCAAAAAAGAAAACACAAGATTGTTTAAGTTATTTAATTTTCTATAATCTGTACCTGAATGTAAACAAACAGTTTAAAATAAATTGTCAACCTTGACCTTCCCTCTTCTCTTTTATGAATCTAATTGCCATTGTTCAAATTCCAAATTACTTTTTTGCTTAAATCTACATTCACTTTCATTTATTCAAATTTAAGTTCAAGGTCAAGGTCATCTGGTCCTAAAATATGGTAATTTGTTGGCAACCCTAGATTGTCATTCTGGCTTAAAAACTTCCTTCCTCTTCTGTCTTTTTCAACTAGCTTTCCTTGGTCCATGTGGTACCTGAAAATTTAACGGATAATTTTTCTAATAATAAGAAGATAAAGTTTCCCTTTAAAGTATATTGGTCATTATTGGCAGCACCTTGTTGTGGAAATAGTACTTTTCTTCCAATGGCCACCTAACATCTACGGTAAGTCCATACCAACCATGCTTTAGTTTATATGTAGAATATTCCCTCCATTTTAGGCCTTCTTGCTCGTATCCCTTCTGTAGAGCTTTTGGTGACGCTCCTGTAGTATATAGTAGCTATTATTTATTAAAAATAAGAATAGAAGCAGAAGGAGAAAAAATTATCGGAGAATACCAATGTGGCTTTAGAAAAGGCAGGACAACGACTGACTAAATCTTTATTTTAAAACAGGTACTCACATGTTGCTACGAACACGAAATACCGACACATATCATTAATTATAGAAACAAATATTACAGATCATTTTACAACTGTAGCACAGATTATACTTCCAAACCGTAGTTTCAAACAAAATAGCACTTCCACTAATTTAATAAAAATAACCAATAAAAAAAAACTAAAAAATGAAATACAGAAAATCGACTGGAATTCCTTATTCGACTGTAATGACGTAGAATCTAAAACAAACAAATTTATTGACACACTGAAAAAATGTGTTCAAATACAAATATCTACAACATATAAAAAAATTAAAAGCAAAAATAAGATGCGCAAACCTTGGATATCGAATACTCTAATCAATTCCATAATTAAAAAAAATAAATTGTTTATCCAACTCAAAAAAAATTCATCCGATGAAATTTTGAAACAAAATTACCAACAACACAAAAAAACATTAAATAAATTAATAAAAAAATCAAAAATTGATTATTACCGTAATCAAATCAAAAACGACAGAAATTCAAAAACATTGTGGAACACTATAAATGAATTTTTAACAGAACCTGAACGTACATCAATAAATATAATAAGCAATGATAAACATGAATTAATTGCTAATCCTATTAAAATAGCAGAATTGTTTAATGAATATTTTATAACAGTAGGTAAGAAATTGGCAGACAAAGTAAATAGAAATCCAAACTACATTGAGACGAAGAAATCATGCACACATTCAATATTTATATATCCCACCGATGAAAAAGAAGTTAAGCAGATCATAATGCAATTAAAAAATAATAAATCTCCGGGCTGGGATGGTATAAAAGCGGAAGTATTGAAGGGAATTAGTGATCATACTACAAAACCAATAACATATTTAATTAATTTATCACTAGAGAAAGGCCATTTTCCATCAGCCTCTAAACTTGCCACAGTAACTCCAATTTTTAAACAAGGAGAAAGAACAGTTACGGCTAATTACAGACCGATTTCAATAATTTCCTGCCTGGCCAAAGTATTCGAAAAAATTATAGAGAAGAGGTTAAACAAATTCTTGGAAAAAACCAGTTGTTATCTGACTCGCAATACGGTTTTAGACAAAATAGATCTACACAAGATGCTATAAAGGTACTTACTAGAAAAATCTATAATAGTCTTGATAAGTCCATGCCATCAATTGGCGTCTTTATAGATTTGGCAAAGGCATTCGATACTATAGATCATTCAATTTTACTAAATATTCTAGAAAACATGGGTATACATAAACATAAACTTTTTAAAAGTTATCTGACTGATCGAAGTCAAAAAGTAAAAATAGGAAATAGTTTAAGTGGCGCAAAAATCATTACTTGTGGGGTGCCCCAAGGGATGGTGTTGGGACCTATACTTTTTAATATTTATTTAAATAACCTTTTCCTTCTCAACACAAACTGTGATATTATGAGTTTTGCGGATGATACGGTGTTGTTTTGTGAAGATAACAACTGGTTTAACCTTAAAGTTAAAAGTAGAAGAAGACTTGAAAAAAATTAAAATGTGGTTTGATTTCAGACTTCTATCAGTTAATTAAAAAAAAACGACCTATTTGCCATTTAGTTCCTACAGCAACGCCCTACCTAGTTACAACCTCGAAATTGGAAATCAAATTGTAGTTTCACCTGCAAGTAAAATTAAATATCTTGGCATAATAATAGACAATAATTTCAGATGGGATCAACATATAAAATACCTTCATAAAAAACTACGCTATATACTATTTAAATTTAAACAAATATGCGGCATATTAGATTTTAAACAAAAAATAGTTATATATAAAAATTTAGTTGAATCTCACCTTAGTTATGGAATAATAGCTTGGGGTGACGTATCTAAAACTTACCTATCAGCTCTCGAAGTTTTACAAAAGCGATTTCTAAGAACAATCCTTAACGCTGGTTACGACTGCCCTAGCAACGTCTTATACCGTAATAGTAGCATATTTGACATTAGACAATTATATTTTATAAACACTGCAATGATTACATATAAACATAAAACAGAATTGCAAACTCTATGTCATAAATATGCCTTTATTTCGAGTAGAAATAAAGGCGCGTACATTACCCCTTACATGCAAAAGGCAATCGGACAAAGACATTATTTATATTTAGGTCCAAAAATTTATAACTTGTTACCTCCCGATATTAAGGTGGAAACCAGGCTATTTGTATTTAAACAAAAAATAAAATATTATGTTCTAAATATGCCACGGGATGTTGTTCATGATATTATTGAACAATAAAAATGTAAAAAAAAAATATATATTATGTCTAAATAATTTTTTTTTGTCTTAAAAATATTTTTGTACAATTTATTTTACTATATTTATTTGTGAATGACCACTCACAAGTAGGCTTGACTTGCTTCGTGGTTTTTGTTTCTTGTTTATTTGTGCTTTGTATTTTTTAATATGTATCTTCTATATTTTCAAATAAACATTATTATTATTTATTATTATTATCATGTTTATTGATTTTAAAAGCGCATATGATACAGTAAATACGAAAATTGGTAAATGCATTGAAAGAACTAAAAATACCTCCTAAACTTGTAAAACTGACGAACATGACAATAGAATATACAAGGTGTGCAATAAGAGTAGGAGGTGAGGAAACTGAAGAATTTGAAGTCCAAAACAGGCTTAGGAAGGGAGACATATTATCCACCCTTCTTTTTAACTTAACCCTTGAAATAGTCATCAGAAACAGTAAAATAAACAGATATGGGCCGATGATGTTGTACTGTTAGCGAGAAGCCAAAAAGAACTTAAAAACATAACAAAACATTTTTTAGACGCGGCAGAAATAATGGGGCTAAAATTAAATGAAAAAAAGAGTCAGTACATGCGACTGAAAAACAAACATTTAAGAAAAAATCCTGGAAAACTAGAATTACAAACTAAAACCATAGGAAAAATAACAATAGACGAAACAGACAGTTACATGTACCTCGGTGTTCTCATTACAAATAGATGCGAAGAACAAGCTGAAACAGATCTCCGTCTAGCAAAGAGGAATAGATGCGCAGGAGCATTACATAATTTACTTAAATCTAAAGAAATGTCATGGGAATTAAAGAAATGTGTGTACAAAACAATAATTAGACCTACAATGCTATACGGTAGTGAGACATGGACACTAAATAAGAAAGAACAAACCAAAATTAAAATATGGGAACTGAAGATACTAAGAAGAATATATGGAGGCAAAAAGACAAGAAGGATGGGAAAGACGAACAAACAAAGAAATTTACGAAATATTTAACGAACCCAACATATACGAAATAATTCAGTCAAAAAGGTTAAAATGGTTGGGGCACGTAGAAAGGATGGAGGACTCAAGGACAGTAAAAAGAGTAGCTTGGAAAACATCAGAAGGAAAAAAAGAGAGGAAAGCCTAGAAGAAAATAGAGGGAAGCGATTATAGAAGCTATTAAGGAAAAAAAGATCATCAACTGGAAAGAAAAAGCCAAGAATGGAAGAAACTAACCAGGCCATAGACCTTAACGGTCTGTTTCGAGCCTTATATATATTATTTAATTTGGACACACTATTACGATTTTCACCTGGTTATAGGATAGTTTATAGTGGCCAAAGAAAAGGATGTTATTTGGTTCCGGCTAGCTCAATTAAACCACTAAATATTTAACAATTATTGGAGAGTAGGGGTGGGTTGAATATTAGATCTTGTAATCACACTTTTAATAGTCAAATTCTACAACAAAATATGATGCACGACCAAGTGGTACCCCTTGGAGTTTACAGGTAAGTTAAACACGTATAAATTGTATAAATTTATCTTACGAACAAAAGGATCTCTTATTATTATTATTATTATTATTATTATTATTATTATTATTATTATTATTATTATTATTATTATTATTATTATTATTATTATTATTATTATTATTATTATTATTATTATTATTATTATTATTATTATTATTATTATTATTATTATTATTATTATTATTATTATTATTATTATTATTATTATTATTATTATGATTATTATTATTATTATTATTATTATTATTATTATTATTATTATTATTATTATTATTATTATTATTATTATTATTATGATTATTATTATTATTATTATTATTATTATTATTATTATTATTATTATTATTATTATTATTATTATTATTATTATTATTATTATTATTATTATTATTATTATTATTATTATTATTATTATTATTATTATTATTATTATTATTATTATTATTATTATTATTATTATTATTATTATTATTATTATTATTATTATTATTATTATTATTATTATTATTATTATTATTATTATTATTATTATTATTATTATTATTATTATTATTATGATTATTATTATTATTATTATTATTATAATTATAATTATTATTATTATTATTATTATTATTATTATTATTATTATTATTATTATTATTATTATTATTATTATTATTATTATTATTATTATTATTATTATTATTATTATTATTATTATTATTATTATTATTATTATTATTATTATTATTATTATTATTATTATTATTATTATTATTATTATTATTATTATTATTATTATTATTATTATTATTATTATTATTATTATTATTATTATTATTATTATTATTATTATTATTATTATTATTATTATTATTATTATTATTATTATTATTATTATTATTATTATTATTATTATTATTATTATTATTATTATTATTATTATTATTATTATTATTATTATTATTATTATTATTATTATTATTATTATTATTATTATTATTATTATTATTATTATTATTATTATTATTATTATTATTATTATTATTATTATTATTATTATTATTATTATTATTATTATTATTATTATTATTATTATTATTATTATTATTATTATTATTATTATTATTATTATTATTATTATTATTATTATTATTATTATTATTATTATTATTATTATTATTATTATTATTATTATTAATATTATTATTATTATTATTATTATTATTATTATTATTATTATTATTATTATTATTATTATTATTATTAATTATTATTATTATTATTATTATTATTATTATCATCTATGTCTAATAAACAGTGACTATTCTTTAATTTCTTTTCAGTAAAAACATCCAAGCTGGAGGGTAACCAAAACCATTCTAATGACTTGCAATCCTATACTTATAATGGAACGAACTTACTTGTTGATCGTGATGAGGTGGTTAGCGACACCTTCGCCTTCTGTGTGAGCCCTAAGCCCTTTTAGGAAAGATTGTGATGGCAAAGCAGGTGGCATAAAGATAGCTAAATGTCTGTAACAGTGGTTGTGTCGTCTCTGCCCTATGGATGGTAAGCAAGCACCTAGCAGATGCATAAAGCGGGAAAAGGTAATGCGAAGAATGAAATATATATCTACCATGCAGGATGTGTACTTAGTATACTTATAACTAATGAAATAAATGAAATATAAGAAGAAAAAGGCCTACAAAAAAAAGGAAATGACATGAGTTATATAAAGCAAAGTTTATTCTACTTACCTCAAGTTGTCGTGTGACCTTAAGGAAGTTTTCGATCCTAATAAAAAAAATCCACAATATAGGTAATTCAACCTCTGTTGAAAATAATCCAAGGATCTAATAGTGTTCTCTTAATTTCCTTTTTGCTAAGAAAATCCGAAATTCGTAAATTAATCCAAGAGCCATGTGCTCCAAAAGAAAGCTAAGATAAAAGAGGTTAAGTTTAAAGTTCAAACTAATAATGTCCAAAAAGCCATTCACAGAACACTCTATTTTAATGAAAAGAAAGGTATATAAGTTGGCAATCATTGGCAAAAGAAGAATAGAAACTTAAAATATGTCAATGGGTCAAATGTCAATTTATAGTCAAACATAAACTATTTATAGGTTATCAAAATAAATTATTTAAACAGAATGTTCCTTGTGTTTTATAATTGTTTTTTAACCAGGTAAGTAAAGTGTTAAAACTTATAGATAACATTATAATTATTAAATTACCTCTAATATTTCATTGATTTTATGTTTTCTTTATATAAAATACTTTGCCAATTTTAAAACTTTAACACACCCTCCTTTCTATTATTTTTCGATAGGAAAACACGTTGTGAGCTGAATCATTCCTTAAGTGTATATGAAATATAAAATATATATACCTGCAACGGTCATACAACAACAAAAAATTAAATTCCATTTTTAAACTAAAAACTAAACAGCTTGATCAATAGGTTGCTCGATATCCGGTGGATGCGATTTAAGATCTTTGGTATGCCAGGTGCCTATATTCTGTCCCCGAATATCTTCTAGTTCATAAGTCCACGAAGAGACTATTTTTATTACCTTATACGGCCCTGTGAACTTGGGAGCAAGTTTTGCCGTGAAATATTTTGCCGCGTTAGATTGAGCGTAATTGCGTTTCCACACTTGATCTTTGACTTTATATTTTTGAGATCGACGTCTTCAATCGTAACTGCGCTTACTAGATTCATAAGTCAGGTGCAGATGATCCAAAAATGCTGAGGTCTCTGCCAAAAACTATTAAATTCGGCGTAACTTTAGTGACTTCCTGACGAGCGGATCTGAGGGCCTAGGAGACATGTGGAAGGTATTGGTCCCACTTTCGGTGGTTATCTTTGACAGACGATGCCAACATTGTTTTCAGAACCCTATGAAAGCGTTCTACCATATTCGCTTGTATATGATAACTGGCGGTGAACGTTTTTCAAACTTTATACTTCTCCATCAAGTTGGCGAAAGCCTTACATTTGAAAGTGGAGCCGTTGTCAATCAACAGTTGGTTTAGGGCACCAAAAACTATAAAAAATTTTTCTTCAAGAAGTTGAACAATGATTTTACTCGTATTATTCCGCATCGGAAAGAATAGACAAAACTTGCTGAATACGTCACAGACAGATAAAATAAAACTAGAACCTGATACACTACGTGAAAGAGGTCCGATAACATCTACAGACAGTAGTTGCCATGGACGTGATAAAATTGAGGTCTTGCTCAACATAAGACCTACTGGTTTCTTTTGTTCGGGTTTTCTTTCCAAACAATTTTTACATGTAATTAGCGACATGTCTTTATTTTCGGCCAATAATAAACAGGCGTAATTCGACCCAAAGTTTTATAGATGCCGAGATGGCCGCAAATAGGAGGATCATGGTGAGATTTAATGATATCAGCACGATATTCCTTTGAAATTACCAGTAACCAACTGCGATTCGATTCTTGGACTAATTCCGTATATTCCAGATTGGCGCGTTTAAATAAATTATTGTTTTCCAATCTCCACAATGGATAGTTCTGTGGTTTCTGTTGAACTTCTGAAATCATGCGTAAGTGCCATTTGTCCTTACTATTCGAGAAGTCTAGAACAGCTATTTCAGAGAGGTCTTCGGGTGTTTGAAGAGAGGATACCGATCGAGAAAATGCATTAGGAACTAAGTGTTCTACCCCTTTTCTGTGTTCAATACTAAAATCGAATTGTTGGAGGCGAATAGCCCAGCGGGCTATCCGTCCAACCGGATCTTTTATATTAAAGAGCCCTAACAGACTCCAGTGGTCGGAAACCACAAACAATTTTGTCGCAGTATTTCTATCGCCCAAACGACTGCCAGACATTATTTTTTGGTGGTATTATATTTTCGTTCTGATTTAGTTAAACTACGCGACAGATAACACACAACTTTTTTTTATTCTTCGTGCTGTTGAGTTAAAACAGCGCCAAGCCCGTAATTGGACGCATCTGTCTGAACCACGAAAGTTATATTAAAATTCGGACAGGTCAGAACAGGAGCGGATACCAAACTATCTTCAATTTAAGAGAAAGCTTTCTCGCATCCCTCCGTCCATAGAAAACGAGTATTTTTCCTTAGAAGAGCCGTCAAGGAAGCCGTCAATGTCGAAACATTAGGTATGAAGCGGCGATACCAGGAAGCCAAGCCTACCAATCGACGTACCTCGGTGACCTTCTTCGGAGTGGGTATGCGAAGGATGGCCTAGACTTTCTCTGGGTCCACTAGCAATCCAGATGCATTCACCACATATCCCAGATATTTTAACTTTTGTTGACAAAATTTACACTTGTCTCGGTTGAGAGTTAATCCCGCTTCCTTTAGTCGGCACAAAACTTCTTCAAGAATCTTGAGACTGGGTAAACGTTGGAGTGCAAATTACCACGTTGTCGAGGTATATGAAGACAAAAGCCTTTATATCCACTATTAAGACCTGATCTATAAATCTCTGCCACGTGGCAGGCGCCTTGTGCAAGCCGAACGGCATTTGGCGGAATTAGAAAAGTCCCCGTGTAGGTACTACGAATGCAGTTAATGGCTTAGGTGATTCGGCGACAGGTATTTGCCAATACGCTGACTTTATGTCTAAAGTTGTCAAATACTTAGCATCTTTGAGCTTATCAAAGGTAGAGCTTATGAATGGTAAGGGATGCGTCAGGTAAGCTAACTTCATTAAGGCGTTTATAATTGACGCAAAACCGGTAGGATTGGTCTGGCTTTCGGACTAAAACAATTAGGCATTCCAAACTGAATGGCTACCAGTGGGTTTTGACGGGTTATGATATAGCAAAATTATGGCAACTCTGTAGGCCAATGAAATAGATAGTTACATAGATTGATCATCCATATTTTTCAAAATAAATATAAGCTTATGCCTTGAAGTAAAAATGTAAGCAATTATTTTTTTTAATGTCCAAAGGCTAAAAATTAGTTTTAGAACACATTTTTTCTAAACCGATTCAAAATAATAAATATTTGCCAGGCAATATGGCCGCTCGTAAACGACCAGCTTTGAGCAATCTATATAACTATATATGTATCATTGACCCTGTTAATGACAACATAACAACAGAGTTGCCATATCTAAACTGTCATTACCCACTGGTAGCCATTTGGACAGGTCGTTGGAATGCCTAATGGGCGATGCCCATGGTGAGTTGCATGGTTCTACAATCCCGTCAGGCAACATTTTCTCAAGCTCTGCGTTGACATGTTTTTGTAGAGCTGGGCTTAAAGGGTAGTGTCTCTGCTTAATAGGAGCAGAATTTGTCTTGATTACATGTCATACGACATGTGTATACCCTAACTTACCATCAAAATTATGTAAAATGTTTTCTATCAATGTCTCCAGTTGGCAGTGTTGTCCAGGCAAGAGATGGTCTAAAATAAAATAGTATGTATCTCTATATGGAAACTGCTCGTGCGAAAAACCCATTCTCCAGAGTGGAGGCCAGGAATGATTTGCATCTTACACCAAAAATATACCACTTATATCAGATGATGCGGTAGACTTGATACTATCGATACTTGAAAAACATGTACCTTATTCTGTAATTTAATAGGGATTCTAACAAATCCTATTATGTCACACTCGCTTCCGTTAGTTAAGGTGCAAGTTTCTGAAATGAGGTTTAGAACACAAACATTTCTAAGAAATTCCCATCCATACTTTCTAATCATAGTTTTAGTGTAGCCGGAATCCAGAAGACCAAGGAGTTCACAACCATAAACACTAACTTTTAAATATTGACGATGATCGTTTCTAGCATGTAATGTAATGTAATCTATTATAACTTTGTTGCGGATTAGGACAGATGAAGAATAAAGAGCTCCCCTTCCCGTTTTTTGAATATTTAGGACATATGTAGGAGGTAGTGTTCTCCCTCCCACAGGTATAGCAAAATCGTCGTCGAGGTTCTGGATATTTCCTGAATCGATGTCCAGTTCCTGAACAGTTCCAACACTTGGGAAAAGAAGACGGAGATGGGGTAGAAGTCGAGTTAGAGTTAGCAGGTGTTTTAACAACTATGGTAGATTCGGCAGTGGTATTGACTTCTGACTGTTTCTGGTTTCTTAGATAAACAGTCGCCACGGTATGAATATTAGTGGAGGAGTGTGAATTCATATCGTCGCCCTTATCACGAAGTGGCCTAACCAACAAAAATTGAAAAAAATGTTTTTTTGTGCGAATTAACTAGTCTTGACCTACTTAATCATCTCACGAAGTGGCATATCTACAATTTTAATAGTGCATGCAATAGAGCATATTATTTATGTGTCCTATCTGCAATAGCGCATAACGATATGAGAATTACGTATTTTCGTTTTATTGCTGTAAAATTTACTATTTGTCACTTATGCCACTTCGTGACGAGGGCGACGATATGGTAGGCTAATTCAGGTTCCCAAAGATTTTTATAGTTTGTTGGAGGAGGCGTTTATTGTTGTACCCTCTTCGTAGTTTCTTCGTCTGTTTTCCCAAGGCTTACCAAGTAAGATAAAGAATTAGTAGTATGTAATGCTAATGGAGTTTGACTTGAGGGCAATATATTCCGACGAATCATTTTAATTCTCGTTGCTTCAGGAGGATAGGAAACGCCCAATTTTTTAAAAAGGTTTTGCACCACTGCGATATAAGTAACGATTTTCTCGTGTTGTCCTTGTGTCCTTCGTCTAATCTCATCCATAAATTCAAATTCATAATCATAAGTATGGTATGCCTTGCGCAATTTGAATTCCAACTCATCATAGGTTTAAAAATTCTGGGTTATATACCATGTCAGGGCATCCTTAGTTAGTAGTTTAGGAGCTGCTCGTAAAAGCCTGTTTTATAAATACCCCTAGATATTCTAAGCTTCTCTAACATCGCAAAATCCTAGCGAAGAGTTATTGCTAATTTGATTACCTGAGCAAGTAGGTAAACTTGCTATACTAACTGCTACTTTTGCATCCAATAGTAGGCCAGTAGGATGGAGGTTGAGTCCAAACATTTTTTGAAAAAAAAATCATCCGCAAATCTTGGCCGAAAAGGATCTTGATTAAATGGATAATCATTATTGTTACCAACATCGCTAGTACGTGATGGTTAAATAGTTTCACGGACCTGAGGCGTTCATAAATTGTGAATAGGTGGAAATGTTCTGTATACATCTTCTTTTCTAATTCCATAGACCATCCTCGGCACTTGCTTTTTGCAAAATAATTTCAGGAATTAAAGGGTTTGGATCGTCTAATAATGATCATTGAGATGGGTAAGCAGTATCTAATTCTTATAGATAGTCGGTGTTTTCATTTGGGTTCATTGTAGCTTCGTAAGTTATCTTAAGTGCACCATTTGCAACTCTACAATGATTTAATAGAAGTTGCTTTAGCTGTTCATGGGATAGATCAGAGTTCCAACCTTGCAGAGATCCTTTAAAGTTCATTATTTTTATTTTCTCTGTTGAAGTTCTCTATGTCTCTTTCCAACGTACTAATTTTGTCTTCACATACCTTAGACACTTCGTCCGGTTCTAAAATGCCTAGATTCATGACAGCAGTTGAAAGACCCGTTTCTCTTTCATTCTTTAAAACTTCCCTTAGCCTAGATCGATTTTCATCAACCGTTCGCCCTAACGGTAATTCGCGAATAAAAAGCTTATACCGCAATTTACTAGCTAATAACCGATTAATATACATTTTCAAAAAAAATTTTATATTAAAGAAAAATATTCCGAATATTAACCCCTACCCTTTTCACGAAAGGGCAAAAAAGGCTAAACAAAATCAAATAAAACCAAAAAATGAGAAAAACTAATTTCTTATCAGTGTACTAAAACAAAATTCTTCTCAAAATGTACTAAAACAAATTTCTTATCAATGTACTAACACTAATAATCGCTCATAAAAATAAAACAAGTATTTATTGTCAACCTACGTTAATCAACTGAACCGAGGATATTCAATAAACGTTATTTGATAATTGGTAAACTTAAAAATCACCCTATATATACTGTTTCCCTTAAACCTAGTAACGGTAAGCAAAAAAAAATTCTCAAAACTATTTGAGATCACCCTGTATAAAACTTTAATTTTTGTTTCACCTACTAAGTGTAAGAAAACAAATATAACATATTTTACCTCAGGCTGAAATAAAATTTAGGTTTAATTTTAATGTTTTTTCCTTTATCCGTTTTTGAGTTTTCAAAATTCGTAATTTACAAATTTTCTCAAATATCTTAAATACGGTTCATTTTAGAGAAATATGTTAGAAATAAAAAGTATAGAGAATTATATATTAAACAACTTTTATTTAATCAATTTTTATAAAAAAAATGTTTTTTACACTTTGTCACTTTTCTCGAATAGGGATCATTTCAGGAAAATTTTGTATAAAACAAAAATTATAGAGTCAAAAGATTTATGTATTTTTTTTGAGATACCACCGGGGTTTCGTTTAAGCGAGAGCTTTTGACATTTGCTACAAAATATTGTCAATTTATCCAATAAACTACATGGCCTTCAGGTCATACACCCTGAAGACAGTTAGGATAGACATGATGGGTAAAATTTTGAGTATTTCAGTAGAAATTATAAAAATCAATATTAAGAAATATACAGGGTTGTATTAAGTAATTTCAATAGAAATTATAAAATTCAATGTTAAGAAATATACAGAGTTATATTAAGTCATTTCAATATATACTATAAAAATCAATGTTATGGAAATATACAGGGACGTGCTATCTTGGATAAATTGTACAAACCAACATGGTAAAGTTTAATAGTAAGTTAACCAACTGGCTAATACGCTGTTCGTTAGCTCACGGGAGGACACCTACAGGCTAAGCAACCCGTTCTACTAGGTTTAAATTAAAGTATATGTGAAGTCAACATAGTAAAGTAATTAACTGGCGAATTGGCGCTGCTCGTTACTTCCGTTGGTCATCACTTCTATACTCATAGAAATATTTACCTAAGAGGGTGCAACCTGTGTATATCTAGAATAGAATCAAATCAACATCAACTAAATAGTTAACCAACTGGCGAATTGGCGCTGTTTGTTAACTTGGTTGGTCATCAACTTAAATAAGAATATAAACAACAACACAGTAATTATTCAACTGGCGAATTGACGCTGTTCGTTAACTCAGTTGGTCATCAACCTAAATAAAATATATATTGATAGCAAATGAATATGGTCTGCGTTTGAACGGGACTCAAGTGAGATCTCAGTTAATAGTAACAATTATAATATGCTTTGCTAATTATTGCATCACTCATTTGAAGTATGAAAAATAAAAAGAGTTTAAATATGAATTTGTATGTTTTATTTGTCAATTTACACCAAACTTTGCATCGAATTCTGGTTAACCTTAATTAACATTATCACAACGTGGGTATATAAATTATCAATTAATTAACTAGACGATCACTTTTACTACTAGAGGAAAAAGGCCAAATACAGTAAGTATAGAATTTAAATTTAAAGCAAAACTTATGAGTAAAAAAATTACATATCGGAATAAAATAACAAACAAAAAAGAAGGGATGACAAGGGGTGGGCCGTCACAGCTTTAAAATTTAATATTTTTTCCTTTATCCGTTTTTGAGTTTTCTTCAAAATTCGAAATTTACACATTTTCTCAAATATCTCGAATACGGTCCAGTTTGGCAAAATTATGTATAGGACAAAAATTATAGAGCATTATACTGCCATGTTAATTCAAATAACCGTAACTTCAATTTTCCTTGAAATAAAACTATGACCACTACGCATGACAAAAATGAATTTTTTGTTCATCTCTATACTTTTCACAGATGTATTTTTTATAAAATCCGAGATTTCACGTTTAGAAATTTGGTCGTAAGTGATTTAAAAAAAAAAACGATTTTTCTCATGTAAAAGTATTAAATAGATACGACCATTTGAATTAATACAGCAGTATATTACAAACAACTTTTATTTGACCAATTTTTATAATTTCTTTTTTTACATTTTGTCAAACACACACAAAAACACACACACACAAAAACACACAAAAACACACACAAATACACACACACATACACACACAAACACACACACACACACACACACACACACACACACACACACACACACACACACACCCACATACAAACACATACACAGACATCACCGCGAAAATAGTCAAAACGGATTCATTCTAAAATTTAAATTAAACTTTGAAAAGAAAATATGTCACAAATTTAAAAAGTGATAACAATAATATACAGTTAGCATCTTTTAATGTTTCTAATTTTAAATCGTCAATAAAGTTCATCAAATTATTTTTAAAAATGTGTAATTTGGGTTTTAGTCATTGTGGCGTAGAAAAAGTATGGTATTCCATTCGTGCAGAAGAAACTCGTGTAGAATTGGTTATTTTCTGCACTTGTTGCACGATATACTATTTTCCGTAACTAAATAATGAGTAAATTATCTCAAGCTTTTTGTAATTATCTTTAACAAGTTACAAGCGTTTCAACAAACTCTTAATGTATCTTTTAAAATATTCTTTAGCTACGCCGCTGAGAATTGGTGCAACGAAATCGATTACTTCGAAAGAATAGAAAATTTACTGCAGTTTGACCAATAGTCACAAAGGGATTTATTTTATCAAATAATACTAAATATATAAAGTAATTCTTCACGAATACGTTGAAAATAATAACGATCTTGTTGTTTGTGCCTTATATTTACTGTTTGACACATAAAAATGATTTAAACCAGATAAACAAGGAGACAAGTAGTAAATTTTTGAATTTATTTACTTATAAATTATATTTATACAAAACCGTTAAGCAGTTAATGACTTATTTTTCTCTTATTCTTTAAAAATGAGTTAATAACAATAATAATTTATATGTATTGATATTGACTGAAGTAAGTATAAAAAAATGTTGAATTTAAATTTTAAATATTTATGACCCTCATATTCTGTATAGGCTTTGTTACTGTTTCACAGCCATGTGCCTCGGTAGATCAACTGGTAACAGCATTGATGCGAATGATGCATCGCATCCCTTCAAAATATTCTCAGCTAATATTTTTTTATTTGAAATTAAATCAATAAGATCTCCTATAAATGAAACTAACTCTCAGTTAATTTATTCAATTTCAGGTCCTTGAAGTTAGCACCGCCAAATCCGAATTTTTTAAATACCTCGGTTTTGGGGGGTGGACAAACGAAAATTTTGGTTGGACAAACATGGACAAATCGTGGACAATTGAATGCCACTTTAAAATTATCAAAAAGTTGTGAAATTGCTGTGAAATTTGGCTCAAATGTTTAAATTTGCTATATTTTTTTTTTTTTTTGGAGGGTGGACAAACAATAATTGGCCCTCGACAAATGAAAATAATGTGTGTACAAACGATTGTCGTGTCTAATTCATATGAAATGTATTAAGGTTGTCCCCAAAGACCATCTGAATTATTTATTTTATTTTTTTTAAATATCTCGGTTTTGGGTGGTGGACAAACAAAAATTTTGGTTGAACAAACGTGGACAATCGAATGCCACTTTGAAATTATCAAAATGTTTTTATGGCGGTGCTGTGAAATTTTGCTCAAATTTTTAAATATGCTATAGTTTTTTTTTAAAAGGTGAACAAACAAAAATTGGTCATGGACAAACGAAAATAATGTGTGAACAACCGATTATCGTATCTAATTCGTATGAAATGTATAAAGGTTGTCCCCAAAGACCACTTGTATTATTTTGTTTTTATTTTTCAAATATCTCGGTTTGGGGGGGGGGGGACAAACGAAAATTTTGGTTGGACAAACGTGGACAAATTGTGGACAATCGAATGCCACTTTTAAATTATCAGAAGTCTTTTATGGCGGTGCTATGAAATTTGCTCTAATTTTTTTTTTGAAGGGTGGACAAATTTTTGTTGGACAATCGTGGACAAACGAATGGCGATTTATTTTTATAAAAATTCGGATTTGGCAGACCTTCCAATTTCAATTATTTATATGAGTATTTGCCGAGCTTTTTAAAATACGTTACTACGCTACAAATAGAAATATTTCGACAGCGCTGCTATGCGATATGCGACCTCTCTCGTTACATCTTAAATATCTTCTGGGACGAAGCGAGGTTAGCGACCTTTCCGGCATTGATTTGGCATTTGCCTTTCAGTCCGCTGTTTTCGCTGGTGGTTGATTCGGTCTCCTAAACGCATTTTGTTCGTGGTATTAATACGCGAATGCGAGCATCGTTTGCGTTCTTCCCCTTCATTTTTAGATAATGTAATAAATGTTTTCGCAAATATGCACACTAGAAGGATTGATCCAAATTTTAAAATCTAACAGATACGTTCACATTTTTGTTATCTTCTACGCACACTGTCCGTCTTTAATTTAGTTTACTCGTTTCTTATTATTTTGACTAGTTTTTTAACATGCCATATTTTTTTGTATACTTTATTTGTAAGTCCAAAATTAAACACTTTAATAAAGATTCCATGTTAGATCCCTGGTGTGATGGACTACCGTATGAGTTTTACAAAAACCTTCCGCGTAATTGGATTATTTACCTAACTTCACTTTTTAACCAGATATTTGATACCAAAGTCGTTCCAAACAGTTATTCAGATACCATATTTTCTATGATACATAAAGGTGGCCCATTTGAAGACCCTTCAAACTATAGAGAAATCGCATTGGTTAATTCATCTGCAAAAATTTGTATCAATATTATTTTGGATAGATTAACTAAATAGACAGATATCTGTAACATCTTACCAGAATGTCAAGCCGGATTTCGTCAGGGTCGTGGTTGTATCGACAATGTCTTCACCTTGAGGTCTCTGATACATCTGCACATCAGGCTTTGAAGAAGAAAGCTTTTTGCTATATTTGTTGACATTAAAAGGTCTTTCGACTCAATTAATCCCTTTTACTTTGGTCGAAATTATTCAACTTTGGAGTATCTTTTGAGTTAGGTGCGTGTGGAAAATGTATATTAAATTAACCTCTAAATATTTACAGAGGTGCTGTAATAGGGTATATAAAATAAACAAAAAAAACCTGTAATAACTTGATAGGAAAGTCATGTGTCATGTGATTTTTATTTATACTGTGACGAAAGTCTAATTTATTTTTAGTTTATTTATTTAAAAACACACTATTTACAATTTATTTAAGACGTACTATTTAATTTATATAATATTTAGACACTAACTAACAATTCTAATTTATTTCTTACACTTTAACTTTTCAATACAATGTTCTATATTCAACTAAACTCGGCGCTGACACGTCGGCTATTTATATTAGTTCAAATCCGCTACTGGAAAATACTAGAGGCTCGCGAAGATTCCATTCTATAACTAAACGGCACTAACCGCCGTTTCTAGGGCATCAGCGGCAGGCATTTCGTCGTTTCTGGTATATTCGAGACGCGGTCCGGCTGTTTCCACACGTCAGCGTTGCTTTTATCACGAGTCGGTTGCGTGCGTACACAAGGTCAGATTAGGAATTCATGGCATTGCCTCCTCCTTAATAAATAGTTCCTCCTGAAACTTAAATCGAATGGTTGTATTTGCAACTGGATCCTCTTTTACAATTTCCAGTTGCATGGAAGTAAAAAGGCACAGTCTTTGTTATAACCTGAACGCTAGGAGAATGGCTGCAGACCAGCATTTCAACCTGAGTATCTTGAAAGATTACTTCCACCATGTTTCTAATGATCCTCCAATTCAGCTGATTGCTCTCCATCTTTGGCATAGCTTGTTTCTGTATATTGGACTCCAGTACATGCTTCCTCAGACTGAGTTATGCTTCCCATACATCCTGATAGGTGGATCGATCTCGGAAGGTGTTCTTTGTTACCAAATAGAAAAGATAACGAGATCCGTCTAGAAGTTTTAATGCTTTTCCAGGGGCTGGTAACTGATCTTGAAGTTCTGGCAATCGACCAAACATTTTCCGGAATATAGATGCCAGACCTCGAGCATCGTAGATGTTGGCGGAAGTGCTATGGACCAGCAAGTAGTCTTTTGGAACCGTGAGCAGGTCTTGTTATTGCTCGGTTGTAACACCATGTCTTGCTTTTCCGGTACCTCCATATGCACCCATAAATTCTTCAAAGACAAGGTCAGGTGTTTCTTGGAGCTGGTTTACTTCTTCTTCCCCTTCATAGGCACTCTCAAATCGCGCCAAACGGTTTTGGTGCACTACCCTTGGTTTACCATTCGGGATCTTACTTATACGGTAAATGACATCATTGATTCTTTTCTTGGTGAGATACGGACCTTCCCAAGACCTTTAAAGCTTCGTAGAATAACCCTTTTGTCTTTTTGGGTTATGGAACCAGACTTTGTCGCCTTCCTTGAAACCTCCCTCCATGGCTTGGGTATCATATCGCTTTTTCATTCTGTCGCTGGCGATTTAAAGATGCAAGTGGACCAATTCATGCATATCGTCCATTCTTTTTCGTAACTGGATCACATAATCTTCACCAGCTACATCTTCTTCAGGTCGGCATCCAAACTCAAGGTCGCACGGTAGTCTCATCTCACGCCCAAACAGGACCTTTGCTGGTGTTTGGCCTGTTGATTCATTGACAGCGGATCTATAAGCCATTGCAAAGAGCGAAAGATACTGATCCCAATCTCGCTGATGGTTTGAAGCCACTTTTGACAGATATTTTCCAATGGTCTTATTCAATCGCTCTACCATTCCATCAGATTGTGGGTGCAATGCTGTGGTTCTGGTTTTCTTCATGCCTAGTCTGTCAGAGATTCCACGGAAGAGTTAGCTTTCAACATTTCTGCCTTGGTCACTGTATATCTCCAAGGGTACTCCAAATCGACAGATAAACTCTTAAGGTAACACATCTACAATAGTTTCGGCCTCTTAATTTGGAATGGCGTAGACTTCCACCCACTTCGTGAAATAATCCATAACCACCATCATGTATTTATTACCATTCTCGGTCATGGGGAATGGTTTAGCAATATCTAAGGCGATCCTCTCAAATGGGCTACCAACGTTGTATTGCTTTATGGGAGCCTTCCTTTTTTGCTGAAGTCCATTACTCATAGCACAGCTGGTACATTTCTTATACCAGTCCTTTACATCATCGGAACTATTCATCCAACAAAACCTTTCCCGAACTCTCTGAAGGGTTTTTCTAACACCAAGATGTCCTCCTGATGGACTGTCGTGTAACTGACGAAGTACTTCGGCTACTCTACTCCTTGGAACGACTAACTGTCTTCTGTTCTCGGAACTATCATCATTTTCAAGTACTCGTTTTAATAAGCCATCTTCCATGATAAAGGAGTCCCACTGAGCTAAATACGACTTAAGTACTGGAGAAAGATTAGATACTTCTTGCCAAGTAGGTCGACGATTTTCCTCTTTCCATTGTCGCATCTTCTTTAGGACGGTATTGTTCTCGTGTTCTTCCCTAATTTTAGCAGGGGCCCACTCATCGTTGACTACCGTTGTTCTTAGTAGTCCACTTTCTTTGGATTCCGCTTTGTTGCAGTGAGAGCAGCGGTCTTCTAGAAAGAGAATCGGCATTTCCGTGGCTAATTCCGGCTCTATGTTTGATCTTAAAGTCGTACTTCTGAAGTCGCTCAATCTATCTGGCGATTTGACCCTCCGGATTTTTGAACTGCATCAACTACTTAAGAGCAGCATGATCGGTACGGATTAAAAATTTCCTTCCATGTAGGTATTGGTAGAAGTATTCTACATATTTCACAACTGCCAGGAGTTCTCTTCTCGTCACGAAGTAATTCCGCTCAGGTTTCGAGAGCACTTTACTAAAACAACCCACTTCTCTTTCTTTCCCCCCTTGAATCTGTGAAAGCACTCCTCCAATTCCCACATTACTGGCATTAGTATCCAGGATAATTTATCCCTCTGGCAGTGGGTAGCCTAATATTGGCGCTGTTGTTAAATGCTTCTTTAAAATTTAGAAGGCAGTTTGGCAGTCTTCGTCCCAGCAGAATTCTATTGCTTCTCCTGTGAGTTGCGTTAGTGGTTTAGCAATATCTGCAAACTTCTTTATGAATCTTCGGTAGTACGTACAAAGCCCAAGAAAACTTCTTATTTGGTGTTTATCTTTTGGTTGTGGCCACTATTTGATAGAAGCGACTTTATCCTTGTCTACAGCCACGCCATCCTTGCAGACTACATGACCCAGGTAATTAACTTTATTGGGGTTTTGCATCAGTTGGGCAGCTTGAAGTCTTTTAAAAACATCTTCCAAGTTTTTTAGATGTTTATCAAATGTCCTCCCCAAGACTATGATGTCGTCTAAATACACCAGGCATGTTTTCCAGGATAACCCTCTCAATACATTTTCGATAAGTCTTTCAAATGTCGCGGGGGCATAACATAATCCAAATGGCATAACGTAGAATTTACACAATCCAGATCCGGTGGTAAAAGCTGTCTTTTAGTTGTCTACTGGGCCCATTTTCACCTGCCAGTATCTAGATTTCAAGTCTAAGGTAGAGAATACTTCACTTCCGGCCAATGTGTCCAAGGTGTCGTCGATACGAGGCAGAGGGTAACTGTCTTTCTTGGTAACATTGTTCAACTGACGGTAATCCACATAGAATCTCGTAGTTCCATCCTTTTTCTGCACCAGGACTACCGGAGAGACCCATGGGCTGGTAGAAGGTTATATCACCCTGTCTTCCTTTATTTCTTGAATAATCCTTTCAGCTTCCTCTCTCTTGGCCTTTGGTAACCTTCTAGCTGATTCACGAATCGGCCTGGCGTCACCAGTGTCAATTTTGTGTTTTACAACAGAAGTTCTTTCTGTTTTTCCTCCTTTTGGTACAAAATTGTCACGATATCGTCGGAGAAATTCCTTTATTTTCTTCTTCTCTGATTGATTCAGAGATTGACCAGCAACTGCAATCATTCGCTTGAATTTGTCGTTGGAATTATCAGAAATTGTTGTCTGACGAATTATGGAAGTTACTGGTACACAAGTTCCGTTTCTGGTCTCTTTCTCTATGGTAATCGGGTGATCATTAACGTTTATGAGACGAACTGGAATTTCTTTAGCAGTCGTGACCAACCTCTTTCCGATCAGGTGTTCCTTCTTCCATAGTTTCTTGAAGCCGTGCTAATATAACGGTTTCACTCCTGCCAGGTACCACCGTATCCTCCTGTACACCAACTGGCACGGTACTGTCCCCATATGGATGTAGGAATACCTCTTCGGCACCAAATTTGATCACTCTGTTTTTAAAGTCCAACTGGAAACCATGTAAGTTCATTACATCCATTCCAAGAATCACATCTTCTTCAATATTAGCGACAATAACAGTATTAGTGAACTTTTCTGTACCAATTCCCAATTGAACTTGGATTTCCCCATGGATGTTGGCACTTTCACCTGTGGCAGTCCGCAGTCGCAATCTTGTTGGTAGAAGTCTCTTACAATTTTTTGTGGTTGTTAGTCGTATAATGGTTCTAGTTGCTCCAGAATCCACCAACAGTGTATACTTTTTACCATTTACTTCGCCGTCTACGTATACACTATCATCGCGACATTTCAAAGAGGCTATCAGTATGAGAGGGTCTTTGGAACGGTTTCGGGTCAAAGCTGCCCCCTGTAGACCGACCCGCTCTAGTTTTCCTGCGGCGTTTTGTCTTTAGTTGTTGGGACCCTAGGGCGTTTGCACGAACTGCGTACATGCCCCAGTTCACCACAATTCCACCATCTGATGGTCTTTGTCTTCATCTTTTTATCAGTAAAGGTCTTCATTATGTTAACTAGTTTGTCGAGGTTATCTTCTACGTTTTCTTCTTTTACAGTTCTCACTTTACTGTATCCTCCAGAAGCCTGCGTAGCTGCCTCATACTCTAAGGCAGCGGAGAAGACATCGACCATTGTTTTGTGGCGGGCTAAGCGAAGTGTTTTCTGCATATCGTGGTCACAGAGTCCATCAACAAATGTTTGGACTGCTAAACATTCCATCATGTTTTTCGGAGCTGATGGGTAGGCAAATCGCACCAATCTGGCAATATCTACTTCATATTCTTGAAGGGTCTCGTCTCGTTTCTGTTTTCGATTCTTTAACTGTGACTGGTATAGATGCTCTAAATGTTCGTGGCCATATCGCATTTTGAGTCTCTTTCACGGGAAGAGTCTGAAGGACATCTGAAGCGTCTACTCGAAGGGCGATTCACTTTCTTTTCTCTCTCAGACCATTCATTTGCTCTCGCAGCTGTCTCGAACTGTTTAAGGTAATTGGTCCATGACATCCTTCTGTCGAAGGTTGGGGCTTTGACACGAGCAGAGTTTACAGCTCCTTCCAATTTTAACTTCGACTTCACCTCATGACACTTTATTTCACCGTCCTAATGAATCCATGACAATACATATGTAAACTAAAGGGGCAATGGGTGTAAATATTTTAACATGGACAGGTCTAAGGAACAAAGAAAATAAATATTTTGAGCAGGCTAAAGGGGTAAAGGGATCATATAATTTTACATAAACATTTTTAAATGGGACCAAATATTTTTAGATAAATAGGCTTAAGAAGTAAGGAACCCAAATATTTTACACAAGCAGGCTTAAGAGGTAAAGGGACCACTTATTATTGGATAAATTGTTGGGACAAGTTATGAACTCTAAACAATAGGCGATATGGATTGGTTTTAAAATTCAAAGCTTATGAGAATCATTACCTGGTTTTACCTAAGTAATGGCAATGCTTCACAAACCTGAAAATTCAACGTCTCTATTTTACTATCGGCTTTCTGTCTTTCCTGTCTTTCGTTCCAAATCCAATTATTTCTCGTTTTTTTACGCAACGAATTTACCACAAATTTAGGTTTTTTCTTTGGTTTGTTTTCACTTTGGGGATATGGGGGCTATTTCTTATAATTTCGTAGGGGGAATCAGGGATTATTTCTTCCCTTATTTCTAAAATTGTAATCCATATAGATTTGGTTTTGTGTATATTATGGATAGTATAAATACTACAAACTGGTTTAATAAATTCTATCGTTAGCGCTATTGTTCCGCAACAAAATATTCTGATTATTAATCCTTGGGGAGAACCCCCGACTATCAGAGGTAAATGAAGGCCAACGCCAAAGATCGATCATAAATTGTATTATAGCGTTATGCGTTTCATCATTTTGAACACTGGCAGGTGAATGATAACAGGATATAATAAATTAAATTCAGTGATCCATTACCCTTAATTAATTCTGCCGCATTATAAGAAAAAATATACTGGTTGAAGCATATTTTGGGGAGATAAATATTCAATATAATTTTTTTTTACGGAAGACTAGAGCTAGAAGAATGCAATTTAAATTAGGTTGGTGAAAAGAAAAATGTGCTTTTTTTTAATTCCTAATCTCCAAGCGTGGCTGCTTTTACTGATGAGTTTCTAAGCGGATATGATATAGCCAATTCGCCTCAGATTTATATAGGTAACATATTTTTATAAACGTACTTACTTACTTCTATAATGATAATTTAATTTTAATATATTTTAGAAAGATATACAGGGTGTTAAAAAAAAAGTGTCACAAAATGAAATGGTGAATAGTATGACCCAAAATAAGCAGAAAAGTCTTAATAAATATATGACCGCAAATTAACGGTTTCGGAGATACGGACCATTTTGTGTTTATAACAATTTTTTATTATTATAAAAAACAATGATATTTATAAACAATCAAAGTGCCCTCCCTCCATTTCAATGCAGCTACGACATCTCCTCCGAAAGGACTGTCGGTACTGACGTAGCGCTTCCCTCGCATTGCCATTTGCACGACCGTACATAAAATGCATGTCAGCTAATTCAATATTAGTGTAAACAGGCATAACGAAAATTTATATTCACCCACAACAAAATAATAACTGCAAATAGTATCTATGAAAAAACATCGGTAGACTCCGATAAGAAAAGCAAGTTTTTGAGAATGAAAAAAGAATCAAAAAATGATACAAAACACAAAACACTCCGTATCTCTGAAACCATTCATTTGCGGACATATGTTTATTAAGACTTTTCTGCATATTTTGGCCCATACTACCCCCCGTTTTATTTTGTGACACTTTTTTTTTAACACCCTGTATATTTTAATGAAAAATGTATATATAACTTAAATTCAAAATTGCCGTAAGGTAGTTTTTAAAAAATAATTTATTTAAAATAAAAACTGTATTACAAAATAAAGGTTGTTTAATGAACAAAATCGGATTCTAGACTGAATGTAATTAAATGGAATAAAACAAATCTATTATAAAAGTGCAAATGTGAATAAACTGTAAAATGTCTATTAAACAAACTGACACTTGTATCTATGGGAAGCAAAGGTTAATGTTCTTGATGACTTCTTAATATTGTACACTATAACTCCTCCCTGCTAGAAGTTGACTTCCTCCGGAAGTCGAATTTTTGCATCATCTGGATTTTCCTCAGTACTTTGATTTTTGGTATTTCCTTTACAAATAGTTTTTCGACGTTTTAAAATAAAATAGATAAAAATTAAAATTATAGCAATATACAGGGCGACTGGGCGACTGGAATATTTACTTTTTCTAGTGAGAAATGAGGTTTATTAATAACAAGAGCTTTTCCATAAGTTTTGTCATGGAACTCTAGTTCATTTTGCTTAAAAATAATTTTGTATTCCTTATTTTCTATAAGAAAGATTCCCATAATTATTTTTGTTTCAATTTGATTTGGACATCGAATTGTTAAAGTTTCTTCTGAAGGGAAAACTGCCATAAACTGGTTAATTTCTGAAATAATTTCTACATGGCTTTCTGTGATTTCTAATTTTGTATATTGGCATTTGCTTGAATTTTCTTTAATAAGAATTTCTTCTTCACAGGATAAATTAATATTGGTCTGAAAGTGACTGAAACATTGATTTATTTTACCAGACGTACAAATATCATTTAGAGGCTTTATAAAATGATTATTTAATTAAAAAAAAAAATTGTATTAGAAATTATTGTTACCAATTCTCACTCGTATTTTGTAGGTATGGGTAATAAATAATATATTTCAAATTGTTTTTCGAAATTGTTAGGAATTGATAAGAAGTATTGAATATTATTTTCCGTTATTTTACAACTAACTTTAATTAATGATTCATGATCTAAAATACTTTCATATTTAAGTTTAAATAGTAGTTGAGTTTTATAGTGATTTGAAATTTTCGTAAGCTCTATGAATAATTCTTTAGATTTTATAATACTGGGATGTAACGTTCTTAATTTGCAGAATGTCAGTGAATTTTAAATATCCTGTATAGTATTTAATAATGAATTATATATTATCAGTAGCTGATTAAGCAAATATTTTCTAAATTCGCTTGAAATTCAACAATATTTTTAATTTCTAAAATTTTGTTTTTTAAAGTTATTTCATTTTACTGAATATCGTGAATGGTTGTGTTAAAATTGTTAATAATTTCATGACTTACAGAGTATTGCAAATGGTTTTCTTGGAGATGATTTAAAAATTTTTTTATTCTATCCCCGTCATCTGCATCTAAATTTCCTGTTAAAGTTTTTAAAATGGTTCCGAACCCATTTATTAAACCTCTTTTGTTTCTACTTAATTTAAAGTGAACGTTAAAATTTTCTATTTTTTTCTCTATAGCTAACCTAGTGAATGAAATCATATTATCATAGTTTTCTGTTTCTGTTTAAAAAAAAAAACATAGATAAGCTTTAAATAATCATATTGGTTATATAAATTAGTATGTTCTTCGAAAAGTGGGTTTAGATCAAAAAAATGTATAAAAGTATGAGTATTTCTTTGTAATTTTTCCGGTCCTAAATTAATTGGGAGTAATCCTAAATTTTGGGTTATATTTTTGATTTCTATTTCTTGTCCAATGGCGAGGAATCTGAAATAAAAGCATAAGTTTTTTTTCTAGGTCTCTTAATATTAGATAGGTATCTTCAGCGGTATTTCCGTGTCTAGGAATATTTTTGGCTGTCTTTTAATTTTTATTTATTGTTTTAATGTTTTCGGCTTGATATTTATTTCCTATCTTGCCTTGTTTTTGTTTATTACGAACAAATATTTTTAGGTAATTCTTCTTGATTTTTGTTAGCTTTTTCTATAACTTTTTCTTTCATATTTTGAATTTTTTCGTTTATGTTTGAATAAATAAGTTTAATTTTTCTTTATGTTTTGAAATATAATCGTTTAATAATTCTTGCTCAATTTCAATATTAAAAGGGGAATCGTTGCCTAAATGGCCCGTTATAATTTCAAATTCTCGACATTTCCGACTTCGGCTATTAATGATTCCGAATTGTCATTATTTTCAAGGTCCTTATTAAAATCATCTATATAGTCGAGTACATTTTCGGTTTCATTTAAATTTAATTGTATTCTAGATATGGCGTCGCAATTTTTATTAAGATTACCTTTTTTATATACTATTTCGTAATCGTATTCAGCAAGTTTTAGACGCCACCTAACAAGTTTAAAAACAACACAACCACTGAAGAGCTTTTGCGTCAGTATACATCCGGAAATTTTTTCCAAAAAGATAACACCGAAAGTATTTTACTTCCCATAGGATAGCGAGCATTTTTTTTCCTAATAGTGGAGTAAAAAATCTCTGATTTATTTAAAGTTCGGCTAGTATAAGCAACTAGTAAGTCGCTGCCGATTTTTCCTTGGCTTAAAATAGCCCCTATTGCAAAATTACTTGCATCCGTAGAAAGAATGAATAGCTGCGAAAAATAAGGATATTGCAGTATGAATTAAAAGTGTTTTGCAAAGTTCAAAACACTCTACATAGTCCGGATCTGCAATATTAATTACAGCTCCTTTCTTTAAACGTTTATTTAGCGGTAAAGTAATTTTTGAGAAATTTTAAACGAATTTTCTGTAATAACCCAAAAGTCCTAAGAATCCTTTATTTTCAGTTGTATTTTTGGGAATCGGATATTTTTTAATAGCGATTATATTATTATATTATCCATTATTCTAATTTTAATTATTTGTTCAGATCTCGGAGGCACAATTCATGCTCTGAGGAACCTTGTAGTAATTAATTTTTATTATACTGTGAGAGGTAACCAATAAATTTTTACTTAAATCAATAGTAGCCTTTAACTTTTTTAAGTTATCGAGCCCTAATAAGCATTCAAATTTATCGTGTAATTTAAATATGGAATATTTTAAGTACATTGGTTTCTTATATCCAAAAATGTGTGGTACTGTGAGCGGTCGAAATTTGAAAAGGTTCAAATTTATTCATCTTTTTGAAATATTTGTTTGCAGTTTCAGGCAATAAAAATTATCTGATACTGCTTGTATCAATTAATACCTTTAAATCAAATTCAGGAAAAAATATGTAGGGTAATTAGCTTTCATTGTTTGTTAAATTAAGTAATTCAAAATTTTTTATTCTGTTTTTTCCGATGCAATTTTCCCTAAAAAATTTTCTTCGGTATCTTCAGGAATTTAAATTAAAAGCTCAATGAAGAAAATTTTGAAAGAAATTACAGACAGCCATTTATGTGTAACAATTATCTTGCATATAAAAGAAAACTACCCAAAACTGCAAAATAGTAGCCACAGATGAATTCGGAGCTTCCTTAATAGATAGCGGTAAATTAGTAACGAAGAGAAATTCAAATACGCAGGTCAGTATTTAGGAGTTAACTAATATGCTTATCATTTCAGTTATTAGGTTGTTTTGTATTCAATTTTTTTAATTTTTGTAAGAAATATACATATTCAAAATATGAGTAAGCATAGAGAAGAAGTTATGAGGGAAAGCCTTGGTATAGCCTCAACTTTATACCTCGAGATATTGATTTTATGTTTTCAAATCAGGAAAATGTATGTATGTACTGAGGTGGTAAATATTTAGAAAAACAACTAAACAGACTTTTATCTGAAAATTTCTTGGTAATTTTGTTGGATATCGTAGCCAATAGTAGAATCGGAATAGACATGAAGTAATAAATCAAAATTTTATGGTTTTACAGCACAGGCGACTCAAAACAAAATCTGTGATTTTAAAGGGCCAGAAGTTAAAACCTGTGGTGAAGTTAATGATGTTACCTGTGCCGCCCGGTTTCGTGTAACGTAACAATGGGCTACCCTTATTTTAATCCCTTTTGAGACTCTGATGAGCGTACGGTTGGGTAAATTAGGAGGTATATTTAATAATATTTTTTTGTACTATTTTAAACTTAAATAATTGTAATTTAATCGCCAGGGTACTTGTTTTAGGTGAGTCTCCTCGCCACTCACCCCTGGGTAAGGCCAATTTTTTGTTTTTTGTATTTTTTTGGTGGTAACATATCAAGAACTTGGCAAATTCAATATTTTTACCACTTTTTTGACATACTCCGTTTTTGCTTGCGTTTTTGCAGTCTTGCACGCGTTTGAGCCTTTTTTTTTAGGTTTAGTTTCTGGCAGAGTTAATTGGGTGGTCTCAACGCCGCGCCGCCAGACCCTACTTCTTTTTAACTAATATGATTATAACATTTAGACATAATCTTAGGCAATTATAAACATTGACTACAAATATTTTCTCATTAACTGACAACGCACACTTTTTTATACGTTTCACAGGTGTACACTTTGAACTTGAACCACACAGTATCAATACTACTGTCACTATTAATCAAAAATAACCACAACTTCTTACTATAATAGATAATATAGAAGGCTTATTAAACAGGGTAGGTAATATTGGGAACTGATTAAGATACTAACTGAAACTGCCTATCTTATCTTCATAACAAATCCTAGGTAGGTAACCATCTTATAATCCCACCCCTTTAATATCATTTTGGTTTTTCCATGGTGTTCGAGAATGGATTTATTTTCTTTATTAATGTCTTAATTCAAATTCGCTTTATCTATTTTGACACTTTGCCCCACCTAAACGGTTCATGCTTTGGACCTTTTCGAAGAACCAAGACAGTTCGATGTACCGCCAACGAAGTAACAAGTTCGCTTACTACCGCTTAATTTGTGCCTTTGTGTGTGCCGCTCGCCTACGATTCCAATATTCCAAAAAAGGTAAGGTGTCAAACACCGTTCATCTATCGTGCCTACTTACAACGATTTGCTTCAGTTTTTATCTGAACATTGCTTAGCTTATGACAACGCTGATGAGATTTCTGCAATTGCAGTTTAACCGCAAATTAATTCCAACCACAAATTGAAAAATTTTCCTCCACGTACTCGCTCTATGTGTGTCAATACTAAATTGCCTAATTTGACTTGTCTCTTATGTAAACAAGATCATTCGCTTTATAGGTGTGAACATTTTGCTGCAAAGTCTCCATCTGAACGACATGCCTTTTGTAAATCGAATTGCCTCTGTTATAATTGCCTTAGAAGTTCTCATGACTTGAGGTCATGTCGGAGCACACAACTTTGTCGTCATTGCTTATCAAAGACTCACCACAGTTTACTTCATTTTAATCGATCTCCCGCCTTTGCCAGAAATTCGCATACTCCACAACCCGTGCAGTCGTCGACTTCTACCGCTTTTTCAAATGTTAATAATATCTCAAGTAATGCTGCTATCGTTCTTAATATTCAAGGAGAATTATCACATCGACACAAAGTTCTTCTAGCCACTGCTATCATTGATGTGTCTGATAGTAAGGGTAATTTTCGTTCATACCGCTTTTATGTAGACTTACTGTTGGGAGCGGACGTATTTTCCAAAATTTTGTTAAATGGGCATATTTCAGGAAAACAATCTGAGCCGGACGCTCTAAATACAATCTTTGGATATGTTGTTCTTGGAAAAATATCATACCCCTCCAATTTGTCTACCTCAACCTTTTGCCAATCTTCAGACTGTACGATACTGGATCAAACCATATCAAAATTTTGGGAAACTGAAAAGGTACCTGAAACATCTATTGCTTTTACGATGATGAAATCTGTGAGAACATTTTTCTTGATACTCATTCTCGTAACAATGAGGATCGCTACATCGTCTCTTTACCATTTAAATGTAAATTGATACCTACATCTTTCGTTGGCAGCAGAGATCTTGCATTAAGCAATTTTTACTTTATTAAAAAATAAAGTCCTACACTTAGATTCTTCTGCCTTTTTAAAAGAATACTTGGATCTTGGCCATATGTAAGAGGTTTCTAATCGATCTATTTCTATTTGTTCTTATTATATCCCTCATCATTGTGTAATCAAACCAAGTAGTAGCTCGACTAAACTTAGGGTTGTCTTCAATGCCTCCGCACGTTTGCCTAATCAAAAATCCCTTAATGATCATTTGTATGTTGGACCGAAACTCCAAAAAGATATTGTGAATATCTTATTAAATTTCCGCATTTATCCCTGGGCTATTTGTGCCGACATTAAACAAATGTACAGAATGATCTTGATTGATACTCAACACTGTGATTATTAACGAATTCTCTGTTCATTTAAATTACCTGTTCAGGACTATCATCTTACCCGCGTTACGTACGGTGTCAATAGTGCACCATATCTTGCCTTACGAGTTTTAAAAAAACTCATTGAAGATGAAGGAAACAAATGTCCGTTCGCCGCCAGGGCTGTAAAGGACTTTTGTTATGTTGATGACTTTGTATTTTCTAGCCCTACTTTAGCAACAGCTAAACAAACTATTTTTGAATTAAATTCTCTCATACAACTAGGTGGTTTCCGCTTACATAATTGGTCCAGTAATGATATTTCTATCTTAGACAATATTTCCGCTTGTGATCTTTCGAAAAACCCTCTTGATTTTGATATCAACTCGCAAACTAGTACTATTAAAGTGCTTGGTCTTCAATGGAACCCGCTTATTGATTGCTTTTTCTTTTTGGTAAACCCAATCACAAACCGATCGTGTACAAAACGCATCCTGCTATCTGAACTTGCCAGTATATATGACCCCTTAGGCATTATCTCACCAGTCACATTCTTCTGCAAATATTTAATTAAAAAACTTTGGATTTCTAAATTTAATTGGGATGCTACCCCAGACGAGTCTATTATTCGAATATGGATTCAATATCAGCGCGAATTAAACCTCCTCTCTGAGCTCAAAATTTCTCGCTTATTTTCACTATTAATTTCTTCGTCCTCATGGGTTTTGTGATGCCAGCGAGAAGGGTTACAGTTGCGTGATTTATTTTAGAATACTCGATGAACATAATAATATACATAGCGCATTTGTATGCTCTAAATCTAAAATTTCTCCGATAAAACGATTAACGATACCTCGTTTAGAGCTTCGTGGTTGCGTCCTTCTAACAAAAATGCTAACCTATGTAGTAAAGACCACTTTTACAAAAACTATAAAATTAACTCGTATTTATGCCTGGTGTAACTTTCAAATCGCTTTACATTGGATAAAAGGTGCTCCTAATCGCTGGAAGATCTTTATTGCTCACCGCGTTTCGTTTACACAACACAATTTCACCCCTGATATTTGGAATTATGTAGACACTCATACTAACCCCGCCGATGTAGCTTTTCGAGGTGCTTTTCCTTTAGAGTTACTTACAAATAAAACATAGCTCGTTGGTCCCGCCTTCCTAAGAAAATCTGACAAATTTTGGCCACTTTTTAAAATGCCAGCTCTTAATGTTCTACCAGAAATCCAGGAGGAAAAAACTACTACCTTTTTTTCCCTAACACCCAATAATAACTGCATTGGAATGTTAGAAAAATATTCGTCCCTTCGCTCAGTTCAAAATATAGTAGGTATTATCTTCCGCTTCTTCTTTAACGCATTACCGAGAGCTAGACATCATGATCCCCGGAAACAAGGGCCGCTCTCTAAGAATGAACTTTATTCCGCACTTATTTTGTTGGTAAAATTTACTCAGCAATCTTATTTCCGAGAGGAATTTGAATCTTTAAAATTTTCCAAACCGCTTAAAAAATTAAATCTTTTTGTTGATGATGCAAATATTCTTCGCGTAGGAGGCCGCCTCAAACATGCATCAATTTCTTATTTCTTGTTATCTCAACAATTTTGGATTTAATCTGCAAAGCGTGCAATAAATTTAGTACTTTCAAAGTATCTACGATGCTGGAAACAGTCACCTACTGCCTTTCAACCACCCCATGGGTAATTTACCTTTATCTCGAGTTTCTCAGGTAAAACCATTTTCTCGCTCAGGAGTGGATTTTGCTGGTCCATTCAATGTAACTATATAATTGTATGCTGTCTATTTGAATGCGATTCTTTTGTTTTGTTTTAATTTTTTAAAGGTATCATTTATTGTATGTAAACTGCATAAGTATATATATATTTTTTTAATTTTTTTTTGTTTAAAATGCAACAATTGCATTTTCCCAAGGCAGAAAATGTTCGAGAATGGATTTATTTTCTTTATTAGTTTCTTAATTCAAATTCGTGTTATCTATTTTGATACTTTGCCCCACCTAAACGGTTCATGCTTTGGATCTTTTCGAAGAACCAAGACAGTTCGATGTACCGCCAACGAAGTAACAAGTTTGCTCGCTACCGATTAATTTGTGCCTTTGTGTGTACCGCTCGCCTACGATTTAAATATTCCAAAAAAGGTAAGGTGTCAAATACCGTTTTTAAATTTATTTAGTTTTATTATTTGAATCAGCCCTTTTGGCAGCATAACATCCGTTCTGTCTCACATGGCATAAGTAATCTCCAAGAAGATAATAAAATAACGATAAACCCTTAGATTATAGATTTCTGTAATCTAAGGATTTATCCCATTTACATTTTTAATTAAACTTATAGTCACATTTATAGATTTTAAACCCTCAGATTACTTTCTCTAATCTAAGCTGAAACTTTTCTCTATACTTGTCATCAACTTATACCTTGACATCAAAAAGTCAATGATGAACAAAGATTAAAACAATTTAATGTAGGTATATCTAATAGTCAAATTTATAGGTCTTGAAAAATATTTGTTATATACCTTGTTGTTAATTTATTTAAACAGATAACTCTACCATTTGCATAACAATTGCAAATAACTCAAAAAAACATTTTATAAAGAATTTACATACCGAAATAATACTCAATAATACATATTCAAAAAAATATATTTTTAAATGATGAGGTAGCGATATTAAATAGTTTTAAATTATAAAATACTAATAATGTATAATTGTGAAACAACGCAAAATAATTCTCACCTACCCTATAGGTTTTTTACTCTTCCTACAGATGTAGGTATATTACAAAAAATTCAATTATGTACGTATATTTAATACAGAGGATAAAACAGGTAAATAAAAAACCACAAAAATAGCAACTGAATCTTATAGAAGTAATTTTGCAGCATGTTTATGAAATTTATCCTTATTTAATTAACAGAACTGGTATGTAAATTGAAAGCTTGTTAGATCCATTGAAACACCACCTAACAAATTATTTAACGAACCCCATGTGAATGTGCATCGCTTGTATGAGTTTCATTTCGCGAAATAACGGCTATAATTACTTAATGAAGATACCGGCTAATGAGCGTAGCTTATAGCTTATAGCTTGAATTTAATTTTTTAGAGATACTGATTTTCTAGGTATATCCTGTGCCAGTTTATCGTACGTAATATATACTAGTTGCTACATTGCACTATGCTCAATCCCTATAACGTGGACGTTAAGTTACGTATCTAAAGTTATTTTAACTTAGCGCTCTAGTTTATGCTTTTTAAGAAATATTACACTACAGCTGACTGGGAGTAAAACATTAGCCAATTAAATATTGTTTAGCTTAGCTATAAAAGCATCAGAGTATAGTTGGAGGTTAAAGGTAAAGACTCGTATACAGGATGTTCCGAAATTAGACGGTCATATGTTCACAGCGTAATCTACATCCTAAAATAGAATAAGAAAACACCCAGGCAGCACACATTAGTATAACTAACGTATTTTATAAGTAATACTCGTTTAATTTTGGTATTGGTTGATTCCGTATACGTTTACAGTTTACGATTAATATACATACCGTGTTTTAAACGATAAATTATACGTTTTTTGTATACATCCTATGGTATATAATTGTAATTTTTTCTACGTTTAAATATAGTTAACCATATACGACTATTTTTAATTTGCGATGAACTTTTTATATACAGTGGGCCTAAATATACGTTTAGGTTTATTTAAATTAAATTCGTATACATTTACATAATAATGTTTAAATTTCGTCTTGGTTGATTTTTTTAAATGTTTACCATCTACCATTTTTATACTTTTTTAACAGATAAATTAAACGCTTTTGTTTGTCGATACTAGTTTTAGACGAAACTATTTTTAAATGGCGGATGGAGGATGACGTACTAGCGGTACGGTCTTTTCTCATTTCTACTCATGCGTATGTATAGGATAATGGTTCAGTGTAGGGAATGGTTTGTGGCAGCAGGTTCATCCATTTTCATTTGTGTACACGTTTTGGTGCATTCTATGTTGCTCTGGCGTCCTGGCTTTTACAATATTGATTAAAAGCATAGGTAAGTTTCTATTAATGTTTTAATTTAGCTACTCCTTTAATAATTGTTGCATTTTACAACAACTACTGTTTCATAGGTAGGTACAGTGTGTAAAATGCTTATAGAAACTCCAAAATATAACCTTACTTTTGTTTCTCTTATTGTTTAGGCTACCTAGTTATTCCAAGCATACTTATTTTCATTTTTTTTTTTTTGGTCAGTTGTTTTTTATTTAATAAAATGTCTAAAATAACCCTGTCTCGGCGTCATCTACGTAGAAAAATAGCACAAAATGTTCAAGATGCTTTAAAGTCAAATCAATTTTTTTTATTCCCAATGAAGATAACATTAATAAGGCTTCGGACAATAATATATCATCTGATTCTGTTATTTATAATAATTTCCAAAAAAATAATACAAATTTTACTTTAGAGCTTTTAGAAAATATTTCACCTGAAATTGAGTTACATTTTGGTTATATGAATGGGGGTGAACCAAGCGACTTAATCGACCGAACGATTAGGTGTGCTATGCAAGATTGGCTTAAGTTAGCTAAGGCCCGTCTAGGACACGACACATCCAAAGAGTTAAGCTAAGATTTTAATTTTCATATATATTTTTTGTTAGTTAATGAAAAGTTTCGTTTAGTTTGTTAATCAGTATTTTAGTGATTATTTTTTAGTACTTACTTATTTTTTAGTATTTTATTGTTTTTTTTTTTTTTAATAAAATATTGTTTTGTACATATATCAAGTGATCAAAAAAAATTCCTAAATATTTAGGCCAATTATCACAAAAATAGAAACACGAGTAATGCGTATTTTTGGTGTATACACACCTGCTATGGATAAAATCCAAACTGTCATTTAAGAAATATTAACATCTTTCCATGGCCTCTTTTAGAAATTTTGTTTTGATCACTTTACCCAATTTGTGTTTGAAATACATTATCAGGTAAACGCATTTTACACATTAATAAAATAAAATAAATCTAATAAAGACGTATACGTAAACAGGACTAATTAAAGGTAAATAAAGTAGTAATGTTAGACGTATAAAAAATAAAAAAAAATATACGTTTATAGGACGAGAATTTTTACGTATATATTGGGTAGCATATCAACGGTATCCATACGTATATTGTAGTACACAAAAAAACGTCTTTAATACCAAAGTAAATTCGTATAAATATACTAAAACTATAAATCTAATATAAACGTATAGTAAAAACGTTTAATTATAGGTGGATAAATTCTTAGTAATCGACGTTTATAAGGCGGACATTTTCACGAATATATTTGGTAGTACATCAACCGTATTCATACGTATGGTAGTACCTAAAAAAACGTAATTTATACCAAAGTGTGCTGCCTGGGCATCAACTTTTAATGAAATTTTCAAATACTTTTCTCTTGAAAATGGTGCGTCCTAGAGAGTTACAACAAAAGTAGCTTTTTTGTAAAGAAAATGTTGCTTTTTCAAATTTTATAGTCAAACATGTTACAGTCAACAAAAAAACTTGGGACAATTTAACCCTTAGCCCCTCCCATAATTTACGCACCTATGAAGATAATTAAAAACTGGCGTTTAGTCCATTAAATAGAGCGTAGAAAGTTTATTATTTGTACCAAATTTCACTTTATTATGTTTAAAATTTTAGAAAATATTTACAAAAATGTGTCATCAGGACTTCACTTTTAACATCTTGTATCTCGGAAACAAAACATTTTCGGACCTATGTTTATATAAACTTTTACTCCTATTTTAGGATGTACCGTAAATTGGGGCTACTTGTATAACACGGGGTAATTTGCACACCACATGTATTTTTTATTTTTTTTTATTTTAGGTTAGGTTTTTTGTGTTCTATCATTGGCTTTCTGTTGTTACAGGTAAATAGAAATTAAAAATGGTTCAAACTTACCAAAAAACACTGGGCGCAAGAACTGAAATTATTTAGAGGGCCATGCGCGAAGCGATAGATGCAGTAAATGCAGGCATGTCGAGAAAAAAAGCTGCGCAAACTTTCAAGGTAGAACGGATTACGTTAGGTCGAAGACTTGTCGTTGCACACCCAAAACCAGTTGGTCGTTCAAAGGTCTTAAAAGACCAAGAAGAAGCTCTCATTTCAAGGACATTGAGTGTTGTGGCAAACTGGGGGGTTCCTCTCACAAAGGTGGATATTCATGACGTAATAAAAAAATTCTTGGACAAATAAAGAAAAAATATTCGAATATTTAAAAATAACTTCCCTGGACCTGATTTTTTAGAATTATTTATTAAAAGAAACCGTTTAAGCGTCAGAATGGCTTCAAACATAAAGAGATCCCGAGCATCAGTGGATCGTGATGATATTTTAAATTTCTCCAACAATATTAACCTAGCAATTATAGAAGTGCAAAGCGCAAATTTATATAACTATGACGAGACGAACGTGTCTGATGATCCTGGTTCCAGGAATGTTGTGGTGTCGAGGAACACGAAGAGAATGGAAAGAGTTCAGGAGCATTCCCGCGCTACCATCAGTTTAATGGTTTGTGGAAATAACAATGGAGACCTTTTACCATAGATGGTTGTATACAAGGCTTTGAATCTGTATGACAACTTGACCCAAGTTGGACCACGAGGAACAAAATATGCGAGCAGCTCGAGCGGATGGTTCGACATGAACTTATTCGAAACGTGGTTCTTCCAGCTTTTTCTGCCTCACGTCGAATCCACCCGAGAGAATAACGACAAAGTGGTGCTCGTTGGTGACAACCTTGCAAGCCACTTTTCACCAAGGGTGATAGAGGCATGCGGTACAAATAATATTTATATAACTCCCTTCCCGGCCAATGCCACACATTTAATGCAGCCCCTTGGACGTGGCCGTATTCGCCCCAACGAAGAAAAAATGTAGGGAGATTCTCGATCAAGGCTGTATCCCGAAAAAGCAATTTCCAAATCTACTGAACATATTGTGAAAAGGAATCAATCAAAATGTGGCAGAGAATCTCAAATAAGGATTTAGAGCAACTGGTTTGCATCTTGCGAATCCTGACGAAGTTTTGAAGCGCATTCCTGGTGGGGTAAAAGATACTGACGTCGAAAGAGTCTTAGACAACAGCTTGATTGATTTGCTGAAAGAACACCGTGAAGCAGGGGTTGAGAAGAAACGCAAAAGGGGAAAAAAAGTCGAACCTGGAACTGATGCGTCTCACACTGTCACAGATCCTGAAGTGTCTGAAAATCCTCCAAACGTTTCTTAGGCACCTCCAACCACAGCTGAGGAACCTCCAACTGCAGCTGACAAACCGGGACTCTCTTTATCCAGTATTTTGCCTCTTGCTCTATCAGGAAGAGCAAGAGGGAGAAAAAGAGAAAGAGGGAAAGAAAGGACAAGAAGGAAAGAAACAGCCAGTCCCAATGTGGGATCTGCAGGATTAATTGGAAAGATTACAAAGGCACAATAGATCGGATCCAATGCACGAAATGTCGCGCATGGATTTGTGGACCCTGTAATAAAAACAGCAACGACCCTTATTTTAAGTGTGAACGGTGTGAAGATTCGGTAGACAATGCATCTTCCTTTGATAACAGTGATGCCGACAAAGACTTTCAACTGGATGATTAGCCAGTGTTTCTTTTTTGTTAAAATTGTGATTCTTTTAAAGAATGTGCCTTATTTTACCAAAGTATTAGTAGGAGAATGTTTGTTTATTTTTTAATAACTAGTTATTAACATTTATAAGCATTTATACAGAATTTTTTATTGAGTTTTGTGTATTTTGATGAAAGAATATATTTTTTCTTTAAAATATTGATTTTTACTCGGTTTCGAAGGCGCTGGTTATAAAGCAGGTTCCCTTTCTTTCTTTCTTTCTTCATTCGACTACGGGGTAACATGCACAGAACTATGTCTTGAATCCTCTTATTTTAAAAAAAATTAAATGATTTTGGAATTTATTAGTCTAGCTTTAATTTTTAAAGTGATTAAAGCACGCAATCCTTCTCACCATGTTAAGGTTACATTCCTAGAGAAAAAAAAATAAGAACAATATCATGTTTCTTTTTAAAATAACGTGAACCAACAGATACGTGGTTAGGTTTAATAACGTAAAAATATAAACGGAAATGGAAAATCGAATCTCATCAGAACTATCATATTCACTTGACGTGTCATTTAGGTTTATAATGCAAGAATAAGCCGAAAACAATTGATGGTTATTTTCAATTGAACCATAACTCTTGAGATATACCTTGAAAAACTTCTCTGATAACATCTAAAACGCTTTCAAAAAACGTAGGATTAACATTTTTTTCATTGTTCTTCTCAAATCCACAAATACTTCCAATGCAGCATCGGTGTAATGAGAAAAGACCTGAACGTTGTATAAATATAAATTTGTTCATTTTTGGAAACCAAGCATTTAAAATTTTGGAAGGGGTATTCGGTCAAAACATTTTTGGCATATTGTAACTTATTTATTTATTAAAAATAACTTACTAGTTACAGTACAGAAAGTCTTGACAGTATATACCATAAAGTGTTGACTATACATTCTTTAAGTTGGTATCATTTTTTTCTTCTCATATTTACTGCCCAATCTTTCAGTATCAAAGTTGGCTCTTAAATACTTCTGTTTTTATCTAGAACATATTTTCTAATTTCATACAAAATAAATAATTTCAACATATATGTTACTGTTAACTGTATTTATTGGTGTGTTTTCTTCGATTAAATTATCAATATTTTGAATAATTAAAAATAGATAATTTTAAAGGGGTCAAAAGTTTGATTTTTTAGAAATGTCATATTATTAACCTGGTTAACATATAGAGTAATAAACTGATTGATAATGAAATAAGAAAAATGGTAAAAAGCCATGAATTACTGTCTCTACTGTGGACCTTACTAATAAATAATTAATAATTAATAGACGAAACTCCCAATTTTGAGTTTTATCATTTAGCCGAATAAAAATGGACCTAATAGTTTATACATATTGGTTTGTTTGGTGCAAACTTGACTTAAGTGATAACCCTAGGGAACTTATCAGTATAAGTCTGAGCCGATTCGATATGCTGATACCCATGATCAAAAATGAATGATTTTAATTGGTTTTCTATTGATGGCAGAAGTTTTCATCGAAATTGGCCGGATAATTTGGGTTCTGAGATAAAAGAAACAACATATAAAGCATTTCATTCATAAAGTATCATTTGTTGCTGTCGATACCAGTGGCGTATCATATTAAAGATAAAATTATAACTCCCCGATTTTTGTGCGAAAAGGATTAATAAAATGCAGTAGATATTAATTTTGTGTGTAAGTTAAATACAAAAAAATAAATCGAGAAATACTAACCTATATGGTGTTCAATAAACTTTATAATAGTTTAAACTTTAAAACCTATTGGATTTGGAATAAGGGTATGTGGGTGTGAGAAGTTCCCATTAGAAGGGAGGGTTGAGTGGAATGTAGGTAAAAAACTTAAAAGCACTATTTATTTTTGTCCAAGAATATTTATCACATATAAAGATAGATGTTAAACAAAACAAAATACAATAAATACAATAAAAACAAGATAAATAAATCAAAATTTATTTAAACAAATTTTCGAATCCAATTTTGGAGTTAATTTGAACAGTTTTACAAATTGGTAATAACGAGAGATTTTTAAATCATAATTCAGATTTTTAGGAATAATCAATTTATAGAAGTTAATAAACAATAAATTTACTATATCTTCAAGGTTAGGATTTTAAATGAAATGCTACTTATAGTGGATCTGCCGTTAACAGTGCTGTTCCTAAAGTGGCGCTGGGAAACAGTAACAAAGCCTACACAGAACACGAGGCTAATGGCCGTAGTAGTCGACGCCGATGACACCAAATTAAAAAAAAAAAAAAAAAAAAAAAAAAGAATTCGATAAAATCAATAAACCTACGTTAGTGCTAGGCGTTAAAAAAAACTACATTTTTATTTAGAAAGGAAAATATTTGTTTCTAAACAATACTACTTTTGTATTTATACTTCTTATTTTATTTTTTCTTGAAATATCCAACTTTTTTGTGGTCTCATAATAAATGCGAATATTGAAATAATGATTTAATATCAGCTTTATCAAATTTACTGCACGATTTTCAAAAATATCGCCATCAAAAATATGATCTCCAAAAAAATTTAATATATTAGATTTTAAGATTTTTACTGTATTTAAAATTAATATATCCAAAACCCTCAAAATATACTCCGAGTATAACACTGTTTTTCGAATACCTTCATTTTCTTCAAGTCCTATAAGTGATAGCTAAATATTGCTTGTATATCTATCAGTTGGGAATCTGAAAAGCATATTTAAACTCCTGGACAAAATTAACGCACCACTTAACGCACCACTTATATTTTGCTCGATAATTTTTTTTTATTGATAACTTACTGTACGACAAGTAGGCATGGACCTTGTTTGACAGTGACAGTGGTTTTTTAAGCTTGTTAATCATTTTAATAAATTATTCATAATCTTAAGCAAAAATCAGGAAAAATTTAAAGTTGATATGGAAAAAATTCATGCAGCTATTTATAATAGAATCTATACTCTTGAAAGTTATTAGTTTTCAGGCTATTATATCACAAATTGATTTAGATTGTCAATTGACAATTTCTTTTATAGACAATTTAGAAAATGTCACAACCTTTGCAAAATTTGCCAAAAAAGATGATACAATATTTACATTAAATATATAATGTTGATCAAATTGCGAAATTTACAAATTTATTAACGTATTATCAGTTCTTAGGAACGCAAGTATCAATTTCAGATACTAAGTTAATTTTTGCAATACATTTTCCTTTTTTTGACAGCAATTCCTTTGAGTTTTATTATTTATTCCCAATTATCCAAAAACCAAAAAATGTATACACCTTTATTCCCCTATTTGGCACGAAAACATCAAGATACACAGTTTGAAGAAGAGTGTCCAGCCAATTTCATCCCCAGAGATAATTGTACTCTCCAACTTCTTGAAGGAAAAACTTTGACAAATTGTCATATTTTAAATGTCAATTTAGAAGAATCAGTATTCGAAAAAATCGCAGTCGATAAAGTCTTAATAATCCCATCAAAACTTGATCAAATTATTTCAAAATGTAACAGTAACCAGTATATAGACATAAGGTCACCTGTATTATTCAAAATGGCAAAATCTTGTGAATCGTCTGATTACTCGTTCCAGAACATTATATATCGTGTACTTTTTGGAACATTCTTTGTCATTAAATGTAGAGAGGTGAGGTTTAAGATCATCTCGTAGAACAGGTTCTTATTGCACCGGTGCGGTGATGCAAACACAGGCTTGTCTTTGTACTTTTGAGATATTAGCTTTCGTAGTAGCTAAACTAGTTGTGTTACTCTAGGCCAGTGTTACTCAAAGTGTGCTCCGCGAAGCCCTGGGGCTCCGCAAAGCCTTTGTGGGGGTTCCGCGAAGAAAATAATAGTCATTATAAAAAAAAGAAGCTGTACTATCACCACAAAAGGGAGGGACCTAGCTTAAGGACCTTTTTTTTTAAAGTCACTAAGAGGGAGGAAGATATGATTTTAGTTGAGGACTTAGAAATGTATTTAGGGCTCCGTTAAATATTTCGCTTCTCAAAAAGGTTCCGTCGCCAAAAAAGTTTGAGAAACACTGCTCTAGGCTATAGCTCCGTAAGTGATGATTGGTCTCACTACTCTCACTATTGCTCTATACATCCAACGAAGTGTGTTTTAGTTAAATCCCCATCGTTTACGCGTAATGTTTCTGCAGACCACTAGGGCTTTTATGGATGAGACAATACCATGTATATTTCCAATGTGCTTGCATCAAAAAAATAAAAAAATCTATTTACTATGTTTAATTTTTCTCTTAAAAATATATTTAGATATAGGCATAAAAAATTAGCCCCAAATGGTATTTACCAAATTTTATCATTAAACAAGCCTTTTCGAATTTGGTCATAACTACCTAATTTGCATTTTATATCGATAAAATTAAATAATGTATCAATTAAAACATGCAAGACTTATTTAGAGACAACAGTAATTTCTGTGCTGTATTTAGCAATAAACAAGTTTATTTTAATTATTTAAAATTATGTAAAATTTTCATAAGAAGCCATGTATTTTTAGAATCACCAGCAATACCAGCGCTCCTGCGGTAAATTGAAGAGCTCAATTAGCGTTCGTTTTTGGGACCGTATTTCAAATATGCCGATTCGCCTCTTTATCTTTAATCTTCAAAAGAGATAATTAAAATATTATTCAAATATAAATGGAATATATGACAGAACAACAAGGGTAAACTCGTAGCGTAACAAAAACAAAAAATGATTTAACTTGGTAAATATAAAAAGCCGATAGTAGTATTAGCACGTTGAATTTTTTGGTTTGTGAAGCATTGGTATTACTTAGGTTAAACCACGTGATGATTTTACCAAGCCTTGATTTTTAAAACCATTCTATATCGCCTTTTGATTAGGGTTTAAAAACTTGTTTAAGCAATTTATCCAATAATAATTGGCCCCTTTACCTGCTCATGTAAAATATTTGGGCTCTTACTTCGCCTATTTATATTCTATTAATAAAGGACAGAAGGATGAGTATTGCAAGATATTTATTTATAAAATAAAAATGACAGTACCATCGCATCAGATCTATTAGAAAAAATTCAATATAATTCGCAATGTCACAACTATAATACAAGAAACCAATCTGACTTTCATGTACGGCAAGCCATCACTAAAAGTTCCCAAAATACAATTGTTATTAAAGATTTAAAAAATTTAATGGACTGTCTACAGAAATAAAAAAAAAAAAACAATAAATGTATTCAAAAGTAACCTCAAACAATACTTGATAAATAAACAGAACGTTTATACTTTCTTGTGATAATACTCTTTAAACCTGTTCTTTTTAGGTATTTCCCTTAATTTATTGTTATTTTACCCCTCGTTTTATCCACATTTATTCTAGATTATTTATTTTGAGATCATGTACTTTATTTTAAAAAATTACTTGTTGTTTAAAACATTACTTGATATATTAATACCACTTACTATGTTTAAATTATGAATAGTTTTGTGAAGATAGGTTATAGCAACTTATAGCCACAAAACTTTTTTTGTGTTAAAGTAGATCCATAGAGAGCAATGTAATTTACAAAGGCCTTCTTTCAACATACAAATAAATGACAACTTTATAATTAAAATGAAGAACAACAAAATACCTTGGTATCATAAAAGATCCAAATTTGAAATGGCCATTATATCCTACCTCTCTTTTATATAATAAAAAGTGCTTTGTATAAAAACATTATATTATCTGTCTTGCTGTACATTTATTTATGGAAAGTGTTACGTGAAATTAATTTTAAATTCATTTAAAATTTATTTTTAACAACAACTTCTCTATAACCCCTCGTAACACAACTGCTCTCTTCGCTTCGATTTTTATAAAGCA